>CM077804.1:247500-257500 GCA_039737535.1 Lagodon rhomboides
GGAAGGTTACATGTTCCTGGGTGGTGATTTTAACTGTACTGCCAATGCAGCTCTGGACAGGAACCATCCAGAGCCACATGGAGCCTCCAAGAACTGTCTGATTAAGCTAATCAAAGAAAACAATTTATGTGACATTTGGAGGCTTTTTCACTCTGCTCAGCGCCAGTATACTTGGGTCCATGCCAGAGATAACTCTCTCTCTATGGCCAGGCTTGACAGAGTTTACTGTTTTAAACACCAGACCAATGTGCTTCAGAGCTGCTCAATACACCCAGTCGGCATCTCAGATCACTCTCTTGTACAGGTTTCAGTTTTTGTCAAGAATGTTAAGTGTAGCAGTGCCTATTGGCATTTCAATGTGGCCTTGCTTTCCGATGCTGTTTTTAGGAATGCTTTTATTCTGTTTTGGAAAAACTACACAGAGACAAAATCAGAATACACTTCGTTGCAACAGTGGTGGGATATAGGGAAGGGTAAAATAAAACAACTGTGCCTACAGTACACTCTCAATGTCACCAGGGACATGACCAGGTCTATGAAAGATCTGGAGAGAGAGATAGTGGAGCTGCAGGATTTAGCAGCTTCCACAGGAGAAGGAGAACACATTAAAGTTCTCAAAAGAAAAAAGTCAGCTCTGTCTGACCTGCTGGGTTTCTCTGCTCAAGGTGCTCTAGTCCGTTCCCGTTTTCAACACATTGCTAAAATGGATGCTCCCTCTCACTTTTTCTTTGGCCTCGAACGTAGGAATGGGCAAAAAAGGCTCATGCATTCCCTGCGGTCCGACACTGGGCAGCTGCTGCAGGAGTCAGGAGAGATAAGGAGCTGTGCAGTGGCCTTCTACGAGGAGCTCTTCAAAGCGGAGTTCCAGGAGAGACCAGAGGTGGCGCAGTCTTTTTATGAGGGTTTACCCAAGGTTCCCGCGGAGGCTAACGCTGAGCTGGAGGCACAGATCTCTGCAGTTGAACTAGCTGCAGCGTTGCAGAGCCTGGATAGTGGGAAAGCTCCAGGGATCGATGGTCTTCCTGCAGATTTTTACAAAGTCTTCTGGCCTGTAATTGGCCAAGACTTGTTACTGGTTCTCAGAGACAGTTTCAGCAGAGGACGGTTACCTCTGAGCTGCAGGAGAGCGGTCCTCACCCTTCTCCCCAAGAAAGGGGATCTGCAGCTGATAAAGAACTGGCGGCCAGTAGCTCTGCTCTGCACGGATTATAAGATCTTATCCAAGGTGTTGGCCACGAGGCTGAGGAAAGTGATGGAGCATATCATTCACGTTGACCAAACATACTGTGTACCCAGCAGGCTGATATCTGATAATGTTTCTCTAATTCGGGACATTTTGGACCTCTCCAGTTCATTGGGCTGTAGCCTTGGTCTGATTTCTATAGATCAGGAAAAGGCTTTTGACCGAGTTGAACATCAGTACTTGTGGCAGACACTGAACGCTTTTGGGTTCAACTCTGGTCTCATAGCCAAGATCCAGGTTTTGTACAGTGACATTGAGAGTGTACTAAAGATTAATGGTGGGTTAAGCGCTCCTTTTAAAGTTCAGAGGGGGGTCAGACAGGGCTGTTCCCTGTCTGGCATGCTCTACTCTCTGACAATAGAGCCTCTCCTAAACAAACTGAGACAACGTCTTTCAGGTGTTAATTTCCCTGGATGCCAACAAGCTTTTAAATTGTCTGCTTATGCCGATGACGTCATTGTCATTGTAAAAGACCAAGAAGATATCGATGTCCTTGTGGAAACTACTAACGTGTTTGGCACTTTGTCCTCTGCTAAAGTTAACTGGGGAAAAAGCGAAGCCTTGGCAGTTGGTATTGGGCTTAGCAGACAGCTAACTTTGCCTGGGGGGTTAAGGTGGAAGGAAGGAGGTTTTAAATATCTTGGCGTCTATCTCGGAGATGACTCTTTTAAGAACAAAAACTGGGACAGCGTTGTGGAGACGGTCGAAGGACGACTAAAAAGGTGGAAATGGATTTTGCCACATATGTCCTTTAAAGGGCGTATTTTAGTAATTAACAACCTAGTATCTTCCTTGCTGTGGCACCGTCTGGCATGTGTGGACCCCCCGGCACGCCTCCTGGCCAGGATACAAGCAGTATTGGTCGACTTCTTCTGGGACCGTCTGCACTGGGTCCCACAGAGCGTGCTGTTCCTGCCCAAGGAGAACGGAGGACAGGGGCTCGTTCATCTGGCCAGCAGGGGTGCTGCTTTCCGACTCCGGTTTATCCAGAGGCTCGTCGCCGGTCCAGCAGACGTCGTCTGGAGGCCCATAGCCCGAGCCATTCTGAGACGGGCTGGAGGTTTGGGTCTCGCTGAGCCTCTTTTCCTGATGGACCTAGGTGCTCACAAACTGTGCAACCTTCCGCAGTTTTACAATGGATTATTTACTGTGTGGGGGTTGTTCAGCAGGCAGAGTCAGGCCAACTGTGTCTCCTTGTTTTGGCTTTTGAATGAGCCAGTGGTGCACGGGACCCGCTTCAACACAGAGCGCACAGCCGGACCTTCTGTGCTGCAGCGACTTTGCTCCGCGGGGGTCGTCACGCTGAGACATGTGGTGCAAGTATGTGGACCAGGACTGACGAACGCTGCAGCTCTGGCCTCTCGGGTGGGAGTCAGGTCTGTCAGGGTCATAACCCAGCTGCTCAGCACCTGGAGGTGTAAGCTGACAGCAGCTGAACTCTTCTTGTTAACAGCTCACTGTAACGGACACCGTCAGCCGAACACTGATGATCCTTTCCCTGCTCTGACACTTGTTCCTGATTTTAAGGACTGCACAGGTCGACTGCTGGAGTCCAGCAACACTTCACCCATCAGGTTAAATGTCATGACAGGAAAAACTATCTACAAACTGTTGGTTCAAGTTCTGAACAAAGACAAGCTCAGTGGTCGGTCTGACACCCCTTGGAGAGCTCATCTAGGACTTCAGGATGAGGTGAGACCTGCTTGGGGAGCGCTATATAAACCACCGTTAACAAAAAGGCTTGGAGATCTGCAGTGGAGAATTCTTCACGGGATTGTAGCCGTGAACGCTTTTGTTTCTGTAATCAACCCAACGGTAAGCGAGAAGTGTCCTTTCTGCTCGAAGCGAGAGACGGTTTTTCACTGCTTCATGGACTGTGGCAGGCTGGACTCCTTGTTTCAGCTGCTGCAGCAGATGTTCAGGAGGCTCGGAGGCACTTTTTCCATGGAAATGTTCATTTTAGGTTCTCCTTACTCGCAGAAGAGGCGACTGAAATGTCAATTGCTGAATTTTATTTTGGGCCAAGCAAAAATGGCGATCTACCTCAGTAGAAGGAGTAAGTTGGAAGGGTCTTTGGATGTTGATGTTCCTACATGGTTTGTCAGAATGGTGAAGGCCAGACTGCGTGTTGATTTCAGTTACTACAGAATCACAAATAATGTGGACGAATTCTCCAATATATGGAGCCTTAAGAATGTTTTATGTTCTGTTGTGGAGAATGAGTTGATTTTTGGACCCATTTTGAGTTAAAGTATGTTTTTTGTTGTTGTTGTTTTTTATGTTTTCTTTCTTTTCTTTCTTTTTTACTATTTTTAATTTTTAATTTATTAATTTTTTTCTTTTGTTTTGAAAATGCAATGTGATTGTATTTACAAATTGTGTTAAGCAAATAAAAAGGTTTTGAAAATTCAAAAAAAAAAAAAAAAATTCTCTCTGTCTCTCTCTCTCTCTGTCTCTCTCTCTCTGTCTCTCTCTCTCTCTCTGTCTCTCTCTGTCTCTCTCTCTCTCTCTCTCTCTCTCTCTCTCTCTCTCTCTCTCTCTCTCTCTCTCTGTCTGTCTCTCTCTCTGTCTCTCTGTCTCTGTCTGTCTCTGCTCTGTCTCTCTCTCTGTCTGTCTGTCTCTCTCTCTCTCTCTCTCTCTCTCTCTCTCTCTCTCTGTCTCTCTCTCTCTGTCTGTCTCTCTCTCTCTCTCTCTCTCTCTCTCTCTCTCTCTCTCTCTCTCTCTCTCTCTCTCTCTCTCTCTCTCTCTCTCTCTCTCTGTCTCTCTCTCTCTCTCTCTCTCTCTCTCTCTCTCTGTCTCTCTCTCTGTCTCTCTCTCTCTCTCTCTCTGTCTCTCTCTCTCTGTCTGTCTCTCTCTGTCTCTCAAATTCAAATTCAAATTCAAATGGCTTTATTGGCATGACTGCATATATTACAATGTTGCCAAAGCATTTTAACAAAATATAACAGTAATGATAGACATAAAAAGACAAAATAAACAATAACAAAAGAAACAATAACAAAAGATAAGGGTTATGGGAGATATATATACATATAAATAACAAGTTTATAAACATTAATGACCATCCATGTGTGACGGGGGGTTCACTCTCTCTCTCCCTGTCTCTCTCTCTCTGTCTCTCTCTCTGTCTGTCTCTCTCTCTCTCCACGTCCCTCTGTCCCTCTCTGTCTCTGTCTGGTCTTACCTTTATACAGCGAGCCATGACTCAATTCACATTTGCGTGTTGTTTTGAATGGACGCCTACAGAGTTCCTCTCAGACGGCGGTGAGGGCAGAGCAGCACAGGACAGCTGGAAACTATGTATGACTACAGGCTGGGCTGATGTTCTGAGATTAACCTCAAAATGAACACAAGCTGTAAATGTAAATGACAAAATATTAACTCTAAGTATGCAACTGAATTCAGATGATACATGAGTGGACTTTTAATGGAGTTTGTTTGATAAGTAGGAGAGAGTAGGAGACGTGTTAAACCTCTGAGTGAAAATAATTTGCATATCCATATATTCTTGAATTTTTATTGAGGACTTTAATGTGGTAAATATAGTATTTTTCCTGGATTGTACGCATTAAAACATGTGGAGGGATCTTTGAAACAAAAAAAGCAAATCTCTGGGAGTAGATTTGAGCAGGAAGCATAAAGTGTATGGACTGGGCACCATCTAGTGGTATGATATAAAATGATTCTAATTCAGGACATCAAAATGAGAGAGTTATTAACAATTGCTTTAAAGTGCCGTAAAGTGCATCTGATCTTTGGAGGAGCAATTCTTATCAGTTGTTCTTTTCATCAGTTCAGAGGACATCTGCATGTCTGTGCAAGTCCAGGGCACCCATCACAAAGTCTTCTCCTGGTATGTTCTACATGTTAAGGGCAATAACAGCTACAATAACACCTTCATCCATCATGTGAGAAGTTTACAACCCATGGTCATCTGTAAATAACCCAGCAGATGTGTTCTAATGGCCCAGTTCTGGAGAAATAAACCAAGAGAGGCACTGAGAGGCTATGAGAATGTGGAGCGCTGATGGCAGCGAGAGCAGTTTGGGCCTGAACAAACAATAACCACTGGCTGCAGTCGCCTCTCGTTCTATTATTTCCGTTACTGTTACAAATTGGGCTTTTATCATTATCCATTATAACAATGGATACTGACAGCAGAACATAAATTACTAAAAGTGGAGACACTGCATGATTTGATTATTTTTGTGGTGCCAGCCAGTAAATTTGACTTGTTAGAAAAACATACTATTTACATATATGACCCACTTAACACATACACACTTACTTACACACATGTACAAGTACATACTGTACACAGACTGTACACAGACCGATTCACTGTGTGGTTTTTATTTGGAAAAAAACTCAAGATGCATTTTCCAACACTGCACCAATTTACAGACTAAAGACTATTATTCAGAGTACTCTATGTAAATGCATGCATCCACATTTTATTGTACACATGGAAAATGATAAACACCTGAACACAGAACACTGTTTCTGAAAGATATATTGGGATATAAATGAACCACGAGTACAGATTGTTTTTGTGGAGACTAATTACATTTCAAGACTGCTATCTCATGATCACAACTCAATCAAATAAAATGATGTAATTATCATAATATTATAGTTATGTCAGGATAACATTTATTTAGAAAATAATTACCACAAATCCAAAATGTCCCATCTTGAGAGTTAGGTTGGTCGTTCATCGTGAGGAAACAGTCTGCTTTGTGAAGATAATTACAGTAAATGAAGAATTCTTCCAGCCTTACTATGAAACCATGAGGAAGTGGTCATAATAAAATAGTATGTGCAGTTGTTTAGCAGACTCAAATCAAAGCTCAGATATACAGATTTCAAAATGTAACATATCACAAGTAGTACAACCACAGAATGTTTCCCAACAAGCAAATGTGTTTAAGCACATTAAACATGTAATTGTTAGAGAAGTATTATTGTACACCTGTTAAGTTGAGACTGATTAAAAGCACAATGGATTTTATTAAAGCAGCAGCTTCAAACTTCTAAAGATTTTACATTTTCTATAATGCAGTTGCATTCATTTCATCAGACCATCCCTGCCTGGCAGAGGCCCACATCATTTTAACATCTGCTACTGATAGTAATGCAGGATTGTTATTATATGATACTGTTATTTGAAGTCTTAAAGGGTAACGTCACCAATTTGACACATCAGAGTGTGTTGACAGGTCTTGGGGAGTACGACTGCAAATGTGAAAAAAGTAGCATGAAGTCTTTTGTGACTCCAGAGGCAGCTGCATGAAATCTGATAACTTGCCTCCAGTGACGTGTGCCAGGTGTGGAACAAAAAACCTGGTGCCTACATTACCCACAATGCCACTGAGTGACATCACTGGAGGCAAATGATCAGATTACATGCAGCTTCCTCTGAAGCCACAGGAGACTTCATTCTACCTTTTTTTTTCACATGTGAAGCAGTACTCCCCCAGGCCAGTAAACACACAGTTACCCTTTAAAGCATAAGCTGAAGTTTTGGTTTCACTTCTCAAGATGAGTAAACTGAACTCAGTGTGGTCAACTGGATGGAACACTTTAGATTTACACTCTGTAGTTACCAGCAAACCAGGGCCTGAAAACATTCACAGATAGCTGCAAAAGGTAGGAGTGCAACAATCTTCCAATTCCTTCTGGCGGGAGTTTCTTGGATTCTGTCACTGTGCTGAGGGACTGCTGAAGCACACTTCCTCCTGAATCCCCAGGTAAATCACAACTTAGTCATTTTTCTGCACAGTTACTGATAGTGGCAACACACTCACTGAAAACATAATTCAATGATCACAATAAAATTCTCAAAGTAAAGATAATATCAAAATACAGGTAATGTTGTAAAACAGAAAACGTACTGCAGGACAGTCATATGATACGTCAGGCAAAATCATCAGCATGCAACTCAGATCAAACAAAACAATTCAGTTCCAGCCTTTTACACTTCTGCATGAGTAATACAAATGTCTTTAAAAACTGCCATAAACTGGCAAAAAGCGCAACAGAGTTTAAAAAAAGTGTCTGCAGTGAGGAAAGGAAACACCCCGAGGTTTCAAGCAGTGCAAAGTCAAGATGAATAAATATGGCACAGAACTTCAGTGACACCAACAACAAAGAAAAACTCCTTAAATGTTCTTTAAGATAGCAATCATTGATAACAGTGTACAGATGACATGATAGCAACAACATGATGCCTCCATCTGTCTGTATCATTATATAAGTCAATGATATTCAGTGATATCAATGACTTTCCTAAATCATTAATGTACTCTGTTGAATTCCATTGCAATACTGAATATTTACTACGATTAACTTTATAAACCAGCGCATGCTGAGTCAGCAGAACCCTGTCTAAAAAAATTGCATTTACATATTACTCAATGGGCCACCGATTTCTGTACGAGACTTCTCCTCAGACGAGATCTGTTTCTCTGGTTATACAAGTGATCTCATGATTTCATCTTTGTTGTTCGTTTGTGTCAAGGTGTCAGATTAACACCCTCAGCCCGCCAGCGGCACAAACATCACTGGTAGTGGAGGTGACGCTGACGGTCGCAGTTGCCCAGAGGGATTAAGCTGCAGCCATTGCAGCTGTGTTGTGGCTGCCAGCTGAGGGGATGAACGGGACCGACTCAAAGACTTTTGGTACATATAAAACATTTACAAAACAAAGCATGTAAACACAGGGCCCAGATTTATTAATTTAAAATTGCAACAAAAAAAAAATTATAATGTAAGAAAACAAAAGAAACACATTGTCACTTGTGGACGTTTGAAAACTGTTATCAGTAGAAACTCTGATTTGCGTTACAAGCTAGATTGCAGAAGATTACATTTGGATCAAAACATACCTGCGGTTTGTAAACCAGTCATATGAAAATGAAATTTCTTTGCGACAGGGCTGTCAAGGAAAAACCTTAAACACCTTCACTCTAGATATCTTATGAGTACGGTTCCCGACTACTGACAAAAAAAATTGAATTGTTTTGTGGTTCATATGACTGTAAATTACATAACACACGTGCACATTTCACATCCATTTTAAATAACTGGTGATGCTTTTGTTCTGACAGTTAGTTTGTGATCAATGATGCCATTTAAATTCTTCAGTTAAAGGTTTATAAGGAAACTCCCACCAAGACTGAAGGGGGTGAACTTCTGGGCCTGCTGAGCTCGAATCTCAGCCACATACAGGGCCCCTGTTTTCAGGTCCAGGTCTACCAGGTGGGGCTTCACTTCATCAGCCAGCTGGATCACACTCACCACTCTGCACTGGCCGATCAAACCCACCGGTGGGGCATCCAGCAGCGTAATCTGGTTGGTGTTGAGCTGGACAACAACAAAGTACTTCCTGTCTGGGGTCAGGCGGACGGAGTAAGGCGCGTCCTCAGTGAAGCAGCTGCCCCACGTCCCCAGCCAGTCCCCGGTGATGGAGTTAAAGACTTGGATCCTCTTATTCCCCCTGTCGGCCACCCACACCCTCTGGGCGTTGTCCACGGTCACGCTGTGGGGGATGTAGAACTGAGCGAGGCCTTGTCCTTTCTCTCCATGCATCCACAGCACCTCCTGCTCCTTGGACAACTTGATGAGGCGGTTGTTCATCCCACCATCACCATCCACGATGTACATCTCTCCAGAGTCATGGACGAAGATCTCAGCTGGCTGGTCGAACTGCAGAGGGTTCAACCCGGAGCCTGGTTTTCCTGGTGTACCAAGCACCTGACAAATACAAGAAACATTCAACAACAAGCAACTTTTGGCTTGTCTCATTCAATAAACAACCCCAAGTGCTTCAATGGAAACCAAGCTTGTGGAATCTGAACCAAAGAATTGTAGTGACAAATCAAATCTTAGATAGAGTCATCACCTGCAGGAGGCTCCCAGAAGGCGAGTACTGTTTGATGCAATGGCCGTATGGACCGCTACCCACATCTGTGATCCACACAGTGGGGTTTGATGTGGCAGCGTCTGCTAGAAATATCCCATGAGGCATCTCCAGGGTGGTTGTGTTCCAGGACATGAGGAAATCTCCATCTGTGGTAAACACCAGGACTTTGGGCACATTGTCACCTAGAAGCAAAGCAAAGGCAAACACACCAAGAAGAGCATTTTTATAGTGACTGGATTTTGTTAGGTCTGTTTTTCCTGTATTCCTGATGATTGTGGCCACGAGAAATAATAAAAGAATAGGGAAGGAAGGCATATCATATACAAAATATAGCTGCAAGTGGATATTAATGTGGTTCCAGTACAATGCACAGTTTTAGAGGAGAAGAGAGCTTGAAAAGCTTGAAGAGAAGGCAAGGACATGATCACACCCGGAACTAAACCACCTGGCTCAGGTGAGGTGATTTACACCGTGAGCCAGCTCTGTGACACGCATCGTCATGTACCTTCTCACATCATGAAAGGACAAAATGACACGGGCCAATCAGCAGCAACATGGTGATTTGTTCTTATGGTGCTGCTACGACGCCTGTCAGCCTAATGGCACCAAATGTGTTAGAAATGTGTTATGTCACTCAGAAATAATAACCATACAAGTCTCTCTGTATGTGTGTCTGTCTTTCTGTCTGTGTGTCTGTCTCTGTCTCTGTCTCTGTGTCTGTCTGTCTCTGTCTGTCTGTCTGTGTGTCTGTCTTTCTGTCTGTCTGTCTGTGTGTCTGTCTTTCTGTCTGTCTGTCTGTGTGTCTGTCTGTCTGTCTGTCTGTCTGTCTCTGT
>CM077804.1:262500-285000 GCA_039737535.1 Lagodon rhomboides
CATGGAGGTGGTGGCCAGCCCGCTCAATCTCGTAAGTTGGAGTGTCGGTGTTGCAATAACAGGCTAACGTTACTGTAGCTAGGAGGCTGCAGAGGTAAGCTACATTAGCTAGCTCCCACAGTAAGTTAGCAGCTAACCGCCCTGTTGTTTGCCGTGTACGTGTTGTTGTCCGGTAGCTTGGACATGCTATATATGATACATTTTGGATTTGTCTTCGACAGAGAGCAAGACGTTTGACGGTGAAATATAATACTGTCAGAATTGATAGTGTTGTTATAGCTGTGTCATGTTAAGAGTTAACGAAGTGTTAAGAGCGAGAGGTGAACGTGTTACTAGTAAACTTGTTTACGAGGCCGTTTGATAATAATTAGCTGTTAGCAGCTCATTTTGACATGCCTCAACACACTACACTGTCCCCGAACACAGGGTACCAAACCCAGCTCCCAGGTATTATTTAGTTGAATTTATTCATTAGTCACTAAAATGACTCGTTTGTGTCAATGAAGGGCAGTGGCGTTTAAATCGTGACAAGATGCCTCATTTGATTTGCTGTAATTTTAGCCGACATGACAATTAAAGAAGGCGTTAATAAAGGGTTGGTATTGATGAGGTATGACATGAACGGTATATGGTATGTCCGTCAACCATTTGGGCAACCATCTCCAGATGGTTGGTAGAGTCTTTGAGGAGACATTTGATAAAAGCAAAAAAAAAACAAAAAAAACACAAAGACTGAAGAAGCCTCTTGGGTGAGAGGTGAAACTTCTCCATGAAACCGAAACAAGTCCAGTTGTCTACGATACAGCACTTAAAGTTACCATGACCTTTGGTCATGGATGGTCAAGAGTCAACCAAACACCACCAAAAGACAGGTCTGCATTGAATTAGAGGCTGTTGGAAGACAGGTGTCATGTCCACAGTGTGTTTTACATCAAGATGGACTGAGAGGCTGCTGTGTCAATAGAAGCCCTTGATCCAGACACTTGAAGCTCGACTGAAGTTTCCTGCTGATCACATGGACAAGGAAAAAACCTTCTTGAGGGAAACTCAATGAGCAGCAATATGTTTAGAGGAGAGAAGGTGAGGCCTTTAATCCAAAGCACACCACACCTACTGTACTGTCAAGCATGGTTCTGTGAGGCTGTTCTGCTGCCAGTGGATCTGCTGCACTTCAGGGAGTAAACTAAATGATGAAGAAAGAGGATTATCTCCAAATTCTTGAGGAACACCTACAACCACCAGCAGCAGATTGAGTCTTGGGTGCAGTTGGGTGTTCCAACAGGACAATGATCCAAACACGCATCAGAAGTGGTAAAGGAGAGGATCAATCAGGCTAGAACTGTGGTTTTGAACGGCCTTCCTAAAGTCCAGACATGAACCTCATAGAGAACATGTGGACTGTGCTGAAGAAACAACTCTATTCCAGGAAGCCAACAGACTTTTCACCAAATATGAGAATCACTGTTTGTATGTTTATGATCCAGCAGATTTAGTCACATTTTCAGAAGACCTTTAATAAATTCATTATTGAACCAAACTTCATGAATTTTTTTGTGCAAAGTAGTTTGTGTTCCTCTCATTCATCACAGAAACATGAGAGCTATAGAAATCACTGGAGCTGAAGACTGACAAGATGAACATGTTCTTTATGAGTGGATGGAAACTTTTGACTATAGCTGTAGGTGCAATGGCATGTAATGCAGGTGCACCCAATAGTAGCCAACGTTTAAATCAAGACACAGCAATTACCTCAGTTGTTTAATAAAAAGATAAAAAGTGATGATTTTAAAGTTTGTGTATGTATACACTGATACACAGGAACCAGGGTTTTGAAAAATATGCATCTTTAAAATGCACTTTCAAAATTTCAGTCAGAGTGACCTAAAACTCTGTTTGCGTGTGAACAACAGATGAAAATGTAGAGGATGATATTCATTTTTAAAATGATCTGTATAAGTGTAGACTAGACAAGAGTTAATTCTGTGTGTTTCCTCCTTATGTTCTGCCTCTCCGCAGGCTCATCAGCAGTGCAGGAAGGCGGACCGTCTGGTAGCGGCTGGAAAGTATGAAGAGGCCATCTCATGCCATGGAAAAGCAGCCGGTGAGTTCTGTGACGCACATGATGGACAAGTTCTTATACAGAGGTATTCTGTAAGAGTGAATTTGCTCACATACTTACTCATCATGAATGACTCATGAGGTTAAAGTCACATCAGCCCAGCTGAGCCAAATAAATAATATGATAACTTCCCGGATAATGAATGTAAATTGCTACAGCATTCATTGAGTAAGATGTAAATATGTATTGAGAGCCTTTATGGGTTACTGTTGTTAAAAATGCAGCCTCTATTTGCACTGATAAAGACAAAGTTGTTGGCCTCCTTCATGTTGCTCAATTGCCTGTCTCTGTCTCTCTCCAGATCTTTTGACAGATGCAATGAAGACAGCGGTGTGTGAGCAGGTGAGACACATCAGTGTTTGCGTGTGTGTGTGTTCAGCGAGTTCCATGAACTGGTGCAACTCCTCTGTTTCCCACCATCCGTGCATCCTTGTATCCTGACTGACATTAAAGCCCGAACACAGCCTTCAGTCAGGTCATATCGATTCGAAAGCAACATTGTGGCTTTAACAATATGCAAGCCTGAATAATAGGAATGCAATATAACCCCTGCTGAAGTCACAGAGAGTTATCCATGTTTACAGGGCCCTCAGTAAAGGCTCTGTCTAAAACCTTTGGAGCAGATGTGTAGAATGGACTCCTAGTTTTTCTGGCTCAGTTGACACAGGTATTTTTACTTTATTTATAAAAAAAGTACTCTACTAAAGTACAGTTCTGAGGCACTTACTTACCTTACTTGAGTACATGGGTGTCTCTGTGCTTCATTAGCTATTAAATCCATTCCGCTTGCTTATTGCCCAAATTAAAGTAACTCCATACCAAGTTTGGATGGCTACCTTGCACAGTGACACGCAGATTGACACATAGCGCGCGCACAAACACACGAATGCGCCACAAACATCAACTAGTCATTGAAGTGTTGATGCCGAGCAGCTGAGTTAAGGTGGGTTAGACACAGCCACCACAAAAAGCCTTTAATAAAGGGAGTCAACTAGGTAGGAAGAAGGGAAAGAGGAAATAAAGATGAAACATGAAGCATGAAACTTAAACAGAGGGAGAGAGAAAGAGATTAAATGAAGAGGTAAAGAAGGAACAAGTGAACTAAGGAGTTTGCAGTTTCACTCATTGAGTCTACAGCAATTTCCCAAATGCGTGGAGAATGTCTAGTTAGGCTACATACAGTCAGCATGCATTTTAGCTTGTTAAGAACAGTTTACTATTAGCCTAAAGGGCGGGCTCTGGCTTTGTAAAAGAAACCAGCGGCGTGTTAGATACTGATGTATTGAGAGTGCTACTTTGTGTTCTCAGGCTCGTCTGTCCATGGAGCTGCAGAGAGACAGTCACATCAAACATCAGCGACTGATCCAAGAGCGCTGGAAGAGAGAGGCTCGTCGTGAGGCCACAAAGGCTCGGCCTGGCCAGGTGCAGCCCTCCAGCAGCCCAGCCCTTCTTACCCAGACCCAGTCCACAGGCCAGTCCCAGCCCCATGGCTCCACAGGCCTCTCAGCTGCCGAGTGTGGAGGGATCAGGGAGAGAGAGTACGACACCTTGCTCTACCAGCTTCAGACACGGCAGAACGGAGGCTGCCAGCCTTTGACTCCACCGTGCCCTGGATCTAAGACAACCAAAGATGACAAAACTCGCCTGGAAGAACAACAGACCACCATCGAGGACCTGCGGCGCCTGGTTGACCAGCTGATGAACGACAACCAGCGGCTGGCGGCCGACAACAAGCGGCTACAATCAGAAAACGCCCGTCTGCGCTCCGAGGCGGCTGAGGCAGCAGACTTTGTCGAGCGTTCTGAGCTCTGGGTGCTCCCGCAAGCAGGTGGTGCTATGGGAACAGGGGGCGGGCAGGAGAGGAAAAGCACAGGGAAGGGGAAGGAGATTGCGATCCCTCAGCTGCCACCACTGGAGATGCCAGCTCAGGAAGATCTGTGTCTGGATGACCTGCCTCCTTTGGAGCTGCCAGAGGACATCCAGAATGAACTACAGGAGCTGCTGGACAGGGACAAACTGTGATAAGAGACATGTCTCACACACACACACACACACACACACACACACACACACACACACACACACAGGTACCAGGGTTCAACCAATATGACTTCTGAGTTTGGACGCCAAAATCATTGACATGTAAAAGCACAGACTCTCAGACCTAAAAAGACCCTAAAACTGGAGTCAATCTCGCAGTTTTGAGCAGAGGTCTAATCAGGCAGATTGTATGATAACATCTTTACCACTAATAGAATCTGAGGCCTTGTCCACACGTATATAGATATTTTTATACATCGATTTTTTTCCCTCCATGTTTCCTTTGACCAAATATCTCTGTACTCATGAGAAGGCAAAAACAATTCCAAACACTTGAACAAGAAGTGGGATAACTTGAGCATGAGTATTAAGCTGATTCTGTTTAAATAAAGTGATCCCAAACCGTAGAAAACTAAGTCGTACACTTGTAATTACACGTAGCAGTGCTAATCTGACATGAACAAAACAGTAGTCTGCCACTGTTGTTCTTTCAGGTGTATGCTGATTACACAACAGTCTGCACGTCTGAAAGGAGGTGAGGATGTTACCGTTATCCAAAACGGTGTTTTACATGTCCTCACAGATGCATAGTAACCAGATTTTTCAAAACAAAAAACTCTCCATTTTACTGACCTAAAATGCTGTGTGCCCGTAAACAAGAGGCCAAAATGCAGAGAAAAATGATTGTTTAGCAAAATCTCTGTGTACATGAGGACAAAGCCTTGGTCAATGGTAAGATAATGGAGTAGCTCACCCACAGATAATACCAGCGGTAACTTCAGTGAGGATGTATGTCAGTGTATCATGCAGTGAGTTCTGTATCAGCTCTCAGGAAACAACTGCAGTAGTAAGAAATATTGGCCTTTGACAAAATACTGTATGTTTTAAGTCAAGGTTTGCTTACAGTTTTTTTCCCAGAGCTTTGGATCACATCTCATCGTCTTCCTATGTACCATCATATCACTGAAGACCTGTTTTTGGGTCATGTCATGACAGCTGAGTTCTTTCCATGGTAACTTAACAAAGACCATGAGATGCTGTTGACAGCAAGTAGGTGGATGTTAATGTTAATCATAGAGTCTGGAAATAGCCATCAACTGTGAACAAACTAGGCAGCACAACTTAAGTGTTCTGAAGCTTTAAATCCCGTCAGTTATTCACATAATGTTTAACAGCTTCTAGAAATATTAGAGCCAGCCAACATGGGTTGGATTGATTAGTGGACTGTATTAATTAGTTGATTATGTAGTTTAGTAAGTCTGATAACAGAATGTAATTGTTTTGTTAGATTTGTTTTGTAATTTATGTTATTATGAATGTCAGAGTGATTTTGTACGACCTTTTTGGACTTTATGGAACCGAACCTGAACACTCACTTTCACTGAGTGTACCAAAGGAAGAAGAAACAGCAGCAGTGTGGGCTGTTTAAACACACCACTGCCAGTTTCTGTCTGAACATCTGTCTTTGTTTAAAATCCTCTGACATGATTAGTGTCTAGTTTTTAGTTCATGTTCATCCATGAAGATAATCTTAGTGAAATAGTTCAGTTTCAGAACACTTAATGTGCTGCTCAAGTACATTTATGGTTATTTTCTGTTTGGTCCTTCATTAGAACATATTCCCAGCAGCCTCAGGTGTTTCGGAGAATGTTGAAATACAGCAGCACCAACACACTCACGTGATGTTACACTGACATACAAACTCAACTCTTTCTTCTCACATGAAGGTGAGTAGATGAGCTCTTAATGTAGAATTTGTGGATGAACCGTTCCTGTGGGACGTCATTTGAACCTGTCTGCCATTTATAATGTCCGAGGTATTGGTCCAACTCTTACCACACACACACACACACACACACACACACACACACACACACACACGTAGATCAGGATCATGTGCCGTGTGATTAATAAACAGAAAAGCATATTGCTGTTGTTGAGGAAAAACTAAATTGCTGCATTTTATTTCTGTTAGCGAACTTAAATTAAAGGCTTCAATAATCATTTGTGTGTGTAGTGATTTTTTTATGACATGGCTTCCAATGAGGAAATAATCACTTGTCCTAATTGCCATGCAGATTGGTGTTTTTGTACAACAACAGCAATATAAAACACATATATACAGTATACACAAACACACTCACACACTGATGGCGTGAGTTGATGGGAATGAAGGCTGAAGCACACAGGTGATGGAGCCTGGCAGACACATCCAGTCACTGCCTGTTCACACTGCAAGCAACAAGGTTGATGAGCTGCTGATAGTGTGAAGCTGACGCTCCCAGAGGTTTGCAGCAGGAACGGGCTGTTTGCTGATTGGAAACCGCTGTTTCCATTTTAGCATTTTGACCTCAGCCGTGAGGATTGTCTGCTTCTCCATTTTATATCATTTTAAAGTGAATGGTTGTGTGTTTTGGATAGTAACATGTAATTTAAGGCTGGCATCATGAGCTTTAGGAAAATTATAACAGGATTTGTCTTTTATCAGACGTACAGATTCATTATTAATAAATAAAATAATGAGTAATGAAAGTACATCACAAATACAAAGTACATGAGGTGAAAATGCAGTTTTGTAGGCGCGCATCACAATGCGCTGATGACATACAAAGCATGTTTTGCCAAGATTCATACCTTAAGGTATTGAATAAAAAATGGCTGCCTGGAAGCCAGAATCTAAACTTCTGATACATGTTGAAAAGTGGTCGGCAAGAAGTTAAACACACTAAAACACGTAAAGTCACTGGGCTGGTTCTTTTAAAGCTGCATAAATCAGTTTGTGTTCACTTGGGGGCGTAAGAACTTGTTAGAGACAGCCTGGATACGTTAGCAACCTGTCTAATCTTTAAGAGTAAGAACAATGGCGGACATGTGAAGGTACTGGAAATGATGTTCATCTTCAGTTGCACATCGGTAAAGTGAATGGAGTTCTCCGTCCACATGTCACCATGTATGTAATGGCATCACAGCCGTCCAGCCTTAACAACGCTGCCTCTGGTTTTGCCTCTTTCTTGTCGTTATCTCGTCCCTTCACCGTTGCCATGCTTGTGACTGTCAGAAACAGATTCTGAGCTGCCCCCTCTAGTGGATGTATTGCTTAACATCCATGTCAATGTAACTAAGGGGGGCAGTCCAGTCACTTTTAGCTCTGGTTTTGGTCTCCACCAACTCCTAAGGATAATATCTAAATACCTTACTATGTCCACCAGCTAGTCTAACTGTCTGTCTGCTGGCAGTGGGTTGATCAGAGCTTCTCCCCTGACAGTGCATGGACTGAACATACAGCTGGTGTGCTGTAACCCTAAAAGAGGGGTAATATGGTAACCATTTGGTCAGGATGTTGGATGATGGATGCCTCACCTTTCACATAATGTAGATGCTTGATTAGGTGCTAACATTACAAAACGATTCCTTGCTGCAGCTTTAACTGAACTGAGCGAGCGTTAGATGTGTAGCACTTTGAGTGGATGTTATGAGCAGCTTCTCCAGTGAAGACATGTGATTGGCTGTCAACAAAGGAAAAAAATCCCTTGAGGCAACTCGTTGACAGTGTTGCTTGCAGTCTGAATGCATGTGGCATGTGCATGCACACACACTATGACATACTTTGAGGCATTGTACAAACTCACACTTAGAACTGTGTTTTTCCTTACTGGAACAATAATGTTATGCAGAACTGGCTGCAAACAGGATTGTGCTGCGTTCACGACCTATGCAAAACTAAATGTAGATCAAACACTCTTAGATTAGATTATCTTACCTTACATACTGAAGTACACATGTGTTAGTAAGGCTTACCGTTAGGATTGACCCTAATGCTGACATGTGGACGACTGTAGAAAGGAAGCCAACTGAGTAAATGATTTTCATCATTTATGATCACACCTCTTGGACACTTCGGCAGGATATAAAGTCTTGCTGCATGTTTGTTTTATCATTGACATGATAGTGTTTAACCAATGTGTTTAAATGTGAAAAGGTAAACGATGAGCTACTGATCTCTACAGAAATCTACATTCATGGACTCTGTCAGGCTGGTTTGATTATCCTTTTCATAGGACGTGAATGCAGCAATAATATGAAGACAAACATATTTCATACAGCTAAAGGGAGTCACTTCTCACTTGTAGTTGATGGTCGGAGTACAAAATGAAAGCTAAAACTGCCGGCTGGCCGGCTAGCATTAATCAACGTAGCCGAAACAGCTTCAGCAGCCCTCCAGAACTCTGGACCTTCTCAACAAACCCAACCCGTGCCTTGGACAACTTTCTGTACTGAGGTGGCAGTCACATGTTTGGATCTTCAGATGGACAGCAGCAGTCTCTTGACCTGATTAATCACCAGACAGACACCGACTGAAAACAACAGCTCTCAAGTCATCTCAGCCCACATCTGTATCTGTTACACTCTCATTTGTCAGGATAGATGTCTACAGGTGGCACCATTTTGTGTTGTATCCACTGAGCCAAGCGCTGATCATGCGTGGCCTCACAGCAGGGGATAACCATTATTAGTTTTGCCTCGTGATTTTGTTTGGTACCGAGCTGACAAAGGCCAACCTGTGACGATCTCCGCCATCAACCCAAACCTTTGTCATTTAAAGATCTGGGAGCTGTTCGCTGTCAGACAGCTGAAGGAAACAAACTCTCCTCATCCCTACTGAAAACCAGTGTGAAGGTTGTTAACTTGTTTGGAGCCAACAGTCTGCAGACTCAACCATTGTTCTGTTAAAAAGACTTGAGAGCGTGAGAAGATGTGAGCTCAGATGGTTTTAGAACTGAGACAGTGAAAGGATCTGATGTCTGTCTTACACCCAGTCCTCTTCTCTCTCTCTCTCTCTCTCTCTCTCTCTCATCGTATGAAGATGTTTGATGAATACAATGATGTGTGTTCTTATGATATGTGATATTATGTAATTTGGAGTAATGTCCTGGAAGACTGATGTGTGTTTTGTTCTACCACCTGAAAGACAGAATACTGCTTGTGACAAGTTGTGTACTTTATGTGTTATTGAACATGTGTATCGTATGAGTGTGAGAGTTTATTAAGGGTTTGACAGATGTGGGGTTTAAAGGCCAGTTCAGGTATCTTTACCTACTTTAACCAACAGTTAGCTACGTTTTGGCTCATGGTTATATGATGCTGGTATCCAATGGAATCATAAGAGAATAATAATAAAATAATTTGATGGCCCAAATGACAAGTAATCAGTGTTTGTTTTTGTCACTGTTGTTGTTAATAGTTCTGAAACAGACCCAGATATCATTATGAAACTCAGAGGAAGCTCTAAGGACACGATGGGTGTTACGACCCCAGAGGTCATATAAATGATTCTGTTGTATGTGCTTGTCTCTCTACTTGAATAACCCTCTCTGTTACCTGAGTGTGTGTGATTGGCTGCAGGAGTGATTGTAGGTTGTCCATAGAGCTGATTGGTTCCAGCCTCGCAGCCAGGAGTTTAAAGGCCGGCTCTTCACCAGTTCCTGTGGGCTCTCCTCTGTCACTGTGTTTTTGAATAAAACCATTTAAAAATGCTTCGCTGCTTGGGGGACAGGAAGAGGGGAATCTCATTTTCATATTGCACCGAGTGTCCCCTAGGCCCTGGTCATAACAACTGGGGGCTCGTCCGGGATATGAATGTCCATGAGGTGAGGTAGATGTGGTTCAGTTTGTGTCTGTGTTAGTGGCCTTGAGTTAAGTGTAGTGGTCATCTCTTTGTTAGGTTGTTGTTGTTGCTGCATGTTGTGTTTCTGACTGAGCACCCTGACCAGATAGCTGCCAGGCAAGTTCAAGAATCTGCCACTTTATCATTTTGCCGTTCTTATTTTTGGTGGTAATCCTGAGTGGGGGTACGCTTCAGTGTATCACAGTTGACTAGAATCCTGGTCTTCAGTGATGCACTGAGTTGAGTGTCTAAAGACGCCTGGAGCTTGGCGAGCCACTGAAGACTAGCTAGGAAAGTTAGCCATCTTGGTAGCCAGGTAACGTTTGGGTGTCTCTGGAGTTTGTTTCCCTTTATTTTATACTTTGCCCAACAATGTGGTTTTGTGTGAGATGGATGCTTTTGTTTTGGTCACGTTGTGATGTGTGGCTTGATTAATACTTGTGTGCAGTAACTTGTTTGTGACTGGATGGTAACTGGACTCCACTTTTGTTGGGTCACTTGTGGTTGCAGCTTAAGTCGTTATTTTATCTCATCATCAGAACACAATCATGAAAAGTTGAGCGGTTCAAGGCAGAACCCTGTGGTCCCATGTTCTGGGATGGAGGCTCCCCACCTCGCTGCCGTCACATTTCTTGGGGGCAGAGAGAATAAAAATGCAAAAGGACACAGACACTTGATTTGATGCCCTTACTGTAAATCTTTATTGTATTGCATTTAAAATCCAGCAATCCACACACCAGATATGTTCCCCACACGGATCAGAACCCCAGCCACACAGCTCCAGGTGAGTACATGAAGCTTTGGTATCATTAGTCAGTTATGAGCGTTAAATGGACATCATGACATCGTGACATGAGAAAGTTTGGCTTGTTATTGAACCTCAGAAGAGGACAAACAGGGTATTTACCTGTCTGGTAAAACCCACCATGTCACCCAGTAGGCCTCTTTATGAAGACCTGTACTGTCAATAATACTGTATCTGTGGAGGAGCGGCTCAGTCACGTAACACAGAAGTGTTTAAAGGTGTCATATGTAAGTCCTGCTTCTGTTGGGTTTGAATGAAGTGTGTTTGTGGTGAGTTAAAAAGAGAATGAAGCTCGTCTTAGTTCGTCAAAGCTGTTTTTTTATGTTAAGTATATAAGCTAGGTGTCAAAAAAAGGGACTTTCTTGACACTTTGAGTTTGATTAGTTTAGTGTTCGGACTGAAACACAAGAGAACTTACGGAGCAAAGCAAACTCCCAGCTGAAACTACACGAGGCCTCAGCTGTAGCGTCAGACTATCACGTCTTGAGTGGCATCACGAGACAGGACGAACAGGGGATAACTTTGGGATGAATGAAACTACAAAATGTAAGTCTGGACCTTTGCAAACATGACGACAAGATGTACGTCACACAGACCTTCTCTGGCTGTGGCAACTGTAACTAGACTCCTCAGGTGTGTGAAATGAACAGCATGCTTCAAAACCATGAACCGAACATGTCATCAAGGCAAACAACTTAATTCACCTTGCCATGGTCTAATGGGGAAAACCATTTCCCACCATGCCAGCATGGCTTCAATGGTCGCAGTAAGTTACGGCTCAGTTCAGCGTCACGGAATATCTCCACGAGTGTCCAAAATGAATTAATAAACAGAATAGGTAGGTCAGCAGGGTGGACAGGGACTTTGGTTGACTTCCTTTGGTTTGACTGCATTGGGTTTGTCTTGAGGTGGACATGTCCACACATGCAGTCTGTGTGTAGGATCAGTCATGGGATAATGATGGAGCTCATGTCACACTGAGCCTTACACATTATAACTGACTGTAATTAACACGTCACTTCAAAATCTCCCATTAATCTTCAGCTGGTCTGGAAACCACAGAGGACACACTGCAGCGTATCATTTACATACATTTCATACTCATCTAAGCCCTCTGTGCCCTCTGCCCTGTCAGATCACCTCCGTCTTTCCTTGAAGCTGTTACCCATTTGTATCATTTTGTCATGTGTCAGCGTTGGACTGGGTTTCACTGCTACATGTTCCAGAACAGCAACAGGAGATGAAACCTCGTACAGCAGTACCACTGGACAAAAACAAGCCAAACTTCAAAATGTCATGAGGTGCATAGCATCAGCTGTGGGCTGCCTCCTCCCACAGCAGAGTACGGTTATAAAATGAGATGACAAGCAACAACAGCATTGATACAACGTTTTGGGGAGGAGGTATATGTGCAAAAACAGGTGATTACAATACAAGAGACTCCTTTTGTTCCAAAGGTAACACACACTCACACACAGAGAACATTTATAAAGCTCTTCTCCACTAAGAACAGCTAGAAATATACAACCAGGCGTGATCAGGACAGTCATATAAAAACACATCACGAGTAAAAAGCAGAAAAATAACAAATCACCCTTAATAGTGAGTGAGAGTTCTGGTTCTGTATAAAGGCTGAACCAGTCTCACAGAAACCTGGATGAATCGCTGTTCATCCATTCAGTTGTCTCTTCCCTTTCTGTGTCTTCACTGGCGTTCACCGTCTCCGTGTTCATCTGCTGGTGTTCAGGACTTTCACTCACACAGGCTCCATTCACTCCACAAGTTCAACTGTTGACGAGCGAGCGAGCTGCTGGTGTCCTGCTGCAGCTCAGGGCTCTCACACGGTCACCACTGTGACATGGAATGTGTCAGCTACACGTGTCCCTCAGGGTCAAAATCATCTCCATTAGGATGCTGGGACATGTGGAGGTTAACGGACTCTAACACTAAGGTCAGAGGTCATCTAGGAACAAGCTCCTCACTGATAAAATACCTGAAAGGCAGCAGAAGCAAAACTGGTACCACGTTTTAATAAGATATTCCTTATTAACAATATATTATTGAATTAATGGTTATTATAATGGTTTATATGATGATTTCTAGGACATTTATAAGCCATGAATATAAATAATTTAAATATTCCACTTTCAGCTAGTGGCTAACTGTGTGCTGCTGTGGCTGAACACACAGATCACCATGACAGCAGTGAGACTGAACCAAACAGTGATGAGCTGAAAGATGACAGAAGGGTCCACAGAGCTGCTCACAGTTCACCTTTCATGTTACGTTGTTAGAGAGCGCCTTTAAAGAAAGACTGGAAGTTGTTCTTCAAAGTCGGCACTTACATTTCATTTTATGTGATATAACCATCAGACTGTTTCTTGAGTTGCATCTGTGACTAGAGCCCCAGATCCGATCTGTCACAGATACATCGGCTACGTGTTGCCTGATTAGCACCGATAAGAGAAGCAGAAAGAGTTGCTTAGAATAATTTTTAATGATTAATTTCCCAGTAAATGTACTATTTCAAAAGGGTTTGAGAAGCACACCTGAGGGATCGCTGCATTGCAATATATTGACTGATATTTCATTATAGGAATCTTTTAGCTCCTCGGCCTCCAAAATCCAGCACTGGTCAGCACCATCAGTAATGTGCTGAAATGTACTGCTAGATAAGAACTGGTTTGTACAGCATGGGGTCCAAACACGTTGAAACCTAAAGTGTTTCTCGTTGTGAGCAGCCACACTGGAAGGTGGAGTCAAAACATGGCCATCATAGAACGGGGAGAGACACAATATCCTTTAAATATGAATTTATGGGATGTTGGTGCACATTTTCAGATGGTATCTCCAGGTTCTACACCACCTGAGTGTACTGAGCTGAACAATGGCATATAACAAAGTTGCAAATTTGCGTATTTAATAATAATAATAATCAATATCTTTAAATGAATAATTCCATTTTCAGTGTAAACTAAAAGGGGAGAAAATATTGGACGTCCGCTGGATATCTGAATGAGCAACTGCTTGTTCAAGTCAAATGTTACGTCTGAAGCTTGTTGTGTTGCCCTCCAGTAAATGAATGCAGCTTTAATAAGCAGCTTTCATTTTCTAATTATCTCTCAGTTCAACAACTGTTTATGTTCACTAGCTAAACTTATCTGGTCCAGATGTCGTGCAGCCTTCTCTAGAAAAAAGTAAAACAGAGTGCTGGAGGAGGGTAAACATCATCAAAATGCATTTTTCTCAAGTACTTCTAATAAATGGCTTAGAAATGAGCTACTTAAATTTCAGTTCTATATATATATTTGCTTATGAACGCTTTATAAAGGATGCCTTATTAGAAAGCGGTACCACTACACAAAAAAGACTCAAGCTGACAGATGGATCTAAAACCTAAAAGACTACACATTTATAACATCACACCTAAAAACTACTATTAAACTATGATGAACGACAGCTGAAACACACACAAGTTCATGCAAAAACCATCATGTACGCCATCAACCCAAAGAAAAACATCAGAGTCCTCTGACAGACTCCAGGAGTCACTGGTTTGGGATGAGTTAGGTAATAAATATGTGAGAAAAATCATTAAAAAGATGGAAGAGTTCTGCACAGTGTAAGAGTCACACTGAGAGGGGCTGGAATATAGACTGCCAACACCATCCACCAATCAGCAGACTGCTCTGCTGTGTGTATATGTGAGTGTGAGTGTGTGTGTGTGTGTGTGTGTGTGTGTGTGTGTGTGTGTGTGTGTGTGTGTGTGTGTGTGTGTGTGTGTCAGCAGTAGTCTTGTCACAGCCCGTAGTTGACGGAGCTCAGCGCTGGTCTCTTCTTGCCTTTTATCTTCAGCGACCCGTAACGAGCCTGGTGACAGAGTCACGAAAATAAAACCGTTATGAAGTTGTTCATATGACTCCCCTGAGTCTCTGCACTGTTAGCTGTGATACAGAATTATTTCATAGAAAATATAAACCACATGGACAAACTAGCTTTGTTGCTCTCTGAAGGATAGCCTCCAACAGAGCACCGCTGAACACTTACATCTTTGCGGACTCTGGATCGTGTGATCTTGACGCTCTGTGATCGTCTCAGTCCCTTCTGAGTAACGGCCTCGTCCTCAGAGAAGGTTGGCTCAGCCTCGTCGTCTTCATCCTGGTCATAAAAGTACTCTGAAAAACATATACAGATGTCAGGATACACTTAAACACAGACTCAGAATCACTCGGTTCCTAACAGGAACAGTTGACCCAAAAAACAGAAGTCCTTATTTACTGTTGGATTTTGATTTATAATTTTAGTTTTCACTGGCATTACAGTGAATGAAGCCTGATGGGACACTTGTGGCCGTCGATGATTACAGACTGATGACAGGCCTGTGTCGATGCTGTGTTAAGGTGGCAGAGTAGAGAGCTGAAGGAAATCTAACCGTGAGTGAGAAAGGCAGCTAGTTCCAGCAGAGGTCAGCAGACAATCAGCAAACACAACACTGCCTCCCCACTCGGCTCCTTTGTCTTTCCTCATAGAAACACAACAGCTAGAGATGTCAGGCAGGAGCAGTGTGGAGAATGACTCGGTCAGCACGTGTCTCCGGTACGGGCACAACATCATCACTTGGCTCAAATAATGAAAAATGGCACGGCATTTTCCAGAGTGACCACAAAGGTTCACATGTTGATGATCAGTCTCAGCTTACTGATAAGATGGCCTTTATTTCATTTATAATTAACTTATGATAAACATCCACAACTGTTACACGCTGTTATATAGTTAGTGAAAGTGTTACCATGTGGTCCGTCCTAAAACAATGCCCTGGCAGTTTTAGTGTCCATTTGTGTTTTTTAAGTTCTTGGAGCAGCAATTTGTTTTCTATTTGTTCTGGTTCTGGTTCCAGCTCTGGCTGCCGCTGCTGCTGTCACATCTGGAGTCTATAAGAGAAAACCTCCCACTCCAGAGTTGGAAGCAACCTTTCCCCTCCAGGAAACAGGGTGGGATGAGACAGAGGCCAGCTCCATGAGAGTTCACATTCCAACACCAGATCAAAAATACCATCTGAATCCTGCATGTAATGTTTGGGTGGTCATCTCTCCGTGCCAAACAGATAAAAACACTCCAGAGCTGTAGTTTGGAGGTTGGTAGTGAAAAAATAACTCAGTCTTGCTACTTAAACAGCGTTATGCCTTTCAGTTGAAAGTACCCATGTCTAGAAACCAGGCACTTTAACGTCTTTAGTCTGGTCATTTGCACAGGAATAACATTTTACAGTATTGTTCCAGGCTGGAAATTCATTCTTTTACAGAGTCTGTCTGGACTGTGGAGACGCATTCAAGTCATTCTAGTCATTCCAGCTATCACCAGTCCATTCTGTGGTAAAACTCCAATTTCCTGTCCTGTAGAGAGCTTGGCTTTATTAAACAACGCTCGCTGTCTAGCTCAGCCAAAACCAGACCTGGAGCAGCTTGTCCAACGGGGATTTTGGAGTCCTTCCATGTTTCTCCAGATAAAAGTGTTTACTTAGTGTTTGCTTGTCCAGAACATTCTGTGTACATGGTCTTAACCTGCTGTTGAGCTTTACTTTCATCCTCCAGACACATTCGCTCCCATCAAAACACAGTCAGAAAACTCCTGGCAGGGTCCAGCTGGTCACCAACTCTTCTTAAATCACTCTATCACTTTATTTTTTATTGTGAAGCACCAAGTAACTTTGTTTTTTTAAAAGTGCCATATAAGGAAATTATTTATCTATTCATTTATCAATAACCACTGTTTGTTGATCCTTTATTTGTGCAGGAAGGACATACAATTGTGATGACTTTTTTTTCTCTATTTACCAAATGGTACATGAACATATATATAATATGAACATACTAACAAATACAGAAACAGGTAGAGACACAGATAGGTAACTTAAGGGATTTAGGGATATTTAATGACCAATATGGGAAGAATTATTATTCTTGAAGGGTGACTTCGTAGGGAGTGCAAGAAGGCCCTGCTTTGTTTCCTAAATGGTCAGTAGTGACTGTCGCTCCCGCCCCTTCTGGTGGAGCCCATGGCACCTGATTTCAGAAAAAAATAATTGTACAGTAGTCAGCGTGGAGATCCTGTTTGAATTGTGCCATGAATCACCCATATGATGTCTGTGAATTAAAAAGATCATTTTCCAAGTTACTACAGTTGCTGCTTGTTGTAAGTTTTGTGTGAAACTTCTTAATCATATTGTCAACTGCAGTTCTGTGAAAGGAGAGTTGGTTCTGGTTCAGTTCTGTGAACTGCTTATTTCTGTTGAGCGTTCAACGAGGCGACGTCACTAACGACTGTGAAAGGTGTGGTCCTTATAATGACAGATTTTCAGCCTTGTATTTCATTAGTTTTATGACAAACAGACTTTATCAAGTTGAAAAATGATCTCTTAAGCTGACAAACATATGTGTGACTCATGGACAAACCTAAGCAGGAGTTGTCTCTCAACACTCACCACCATGCAGTTTTTCTGAAAGAAGGTCCCACGGGGTCACCTGGAGGAGCGTGACATCAGAATGCAATGTGACTATTATGCATGTGTACACTGATGTCGGGGCTGAAGCGACACATCGTGCAGTCGTACCAGTGAGTATGTCTGGCAGTGTGTGTGTTTCACATGTCACCCAGTGCAACAGTGTGCCTTTGGTGTGTTATATACTACAGATTTATCTCGAAGAGCTAGATACCATGCAAAGATGGCACCCATTCAAAGCAATGAGAAGTGCTCGCCAAAAATCATTTTCTGGCTTCGACCTTTACCTCGTGGTTTCATTGAATATGTGAGTTTCTTGGCTCCGCCCAGCCCATAGACTTTACGTTGTGATGATGTCACAGATTTTGAAATCACTTTTCTCAGCTTGACAGAGGTTTTACATTTATAAAACCTCCATGGTTCAAAAATTCTCTTTTATAATGGCGGTCTGGGGGAAAATGCTTTTCCGGCCACTGGGGAATCTTTGGCTGCGTGACCCCGAGGTGCCACCAGGCCAGACTGGACGCAGGGCTGAGTGGCACCCTCCAGGGCCTGGTTGATTCACACACAATACTGTTACTGATGGTTGACTCTGCACATGGGATATACATTATGATAAATATAGACCGTCACCAGAGTTATCCTTTGAGTTGTGTGGTTACAAAAGAACAATCATCTGTCGAAAGCCTCCAACATGGCTGCCAGAGGTTCAGTGATGTCATGTGAAAGCCCTTTACAGCAGCGAGGAGCGTAGGTAAGAGAGCAGATGGAGGGTTAAAACATCTCTCTTCCATTGCTTCTCCTCCTCCTTCATCTCTCTGAGGGCTGGCTGGCTGAGCTGAATACATAACACAGTCTCTCCTCTCTCAGTATGCTAATGTTGCCTGCCTGCCTGCCTGCCTGCCTGCCTGCCTGCCTGCCTGCCTGCCTGCCCTCCATCCATCCAATTCACTCCCTCTCCATCCATCCTTTACATCTCCACTCTTCTCCAATAAAATCATCTCTTTCCTTTCGTTCCTCTCCTCTGCTCGCACCCCCACTCTCTCCCTTCTCCATGCCTCACTGACTAGTTGTGTGTGTGAGGGAGAGAAGGACAGAAGGAACAGAGAGAGACTGTGTGTGTGTTTGACATTCCACCAGCATCCAACCCAACCTCATCCCCTCTGTCTGCTGGGAAGTCATCTCTCACACACACACACACACACACACACACACACACACACACACACACACACAGACACACACACACACACACACACACACACACACACACACACACACACACACACACACACACACACACACACACACACACACACACACACACACACACACACACCTTTCATTGACATGCCTGCCAGCCTGCAGTTGTCATCAAGCAAATAAGGAGGGAAGCAAACAAAACGACAACATAAAGCTAAAGAAGAATGTGCTGTGGCTATCTGACCCAGCCGTGGTGTCGCAGTGATACTGACGGCCCTACTTGTTTGCTCATTGTTACGAAAGGTCTTTCTGGTGTTTTCACAGTGGCAGCTCTAGGTGTGAGGGCGATTCCCCTAAAACAGGGAAATTTGCAATATTCTTCCAAATGCAGGTGCAGAGCAAAAAGGATTTCCTGAGTCCGCCTGCACACAACGTGAAATCCCCTTCACTCAGGCTCTGGTGAATACAAAAGCTGCACATGTCACATTTACTTATTATGAGATTGTTTTTGCATGCAGTTCCCTTAAGATTTCATCTGTCTATCTATCTATCTATCTATCTATCTATCTATCTATCTATCTATCTATCTATCGTTCTATCTATCTATCTATCGTTCTATCTATCTATCTATCTATCTATCGTTTTATCTATCTATCTATCTATCTATCTATCTATCTATCTATCTATCTATCTATCTATCTATCTATCTATCTATCTATCTATCTATCTATCCATCTATCGTTCTATCTATCGTTTTATCTATCTATCTATCGTTTTATCTATCTATCTATCTATCTATCTATCTATCTATCTATCTATCTATCTATCTATCTATCTATCTATCGTTCTATCTATCTATCGTTCTATCTATCTATCTATCGTTTTATCTATCTATCTATCTATCGTTCTATCGTTTTATCTATCTATCTATCTATCTATCTATCTATATATCTATATATCATATCTATCTATCTATCTATCTATCTATCTATCTATCCATCTATCGTTCTATCTATCCATCTATCGTTCTATCTATCGTTTTATCTATCTATCTATCGTTTTATCTATCTATCTATCTATCTATCTATCTATCTATCTATCTATATATCTATCTATATATCTATCTATATATCTATCTATATATATATCTATACGTTCTATCTATCTATCATTCTATCTATCTATCTATCTATCGATTTATCTATCTATCTATCTATCGTATTTATCTATCTATCTATCTATCTATCTATCTATCTATCTATCTATCTATCTATCTATCTATCGTATTTATCTATCTATCGTTTTATCTATCTATCGTTTTATCTATCTATCTATCTATCTATCTATCTATCTATCTATCTATCTATCTATCTATCGTTCTATCTATCTATCGTATTTATCTATATATATCTATCGTTTTATCTATCTATCTATCTTTTTATCTATCTATCTATCTATCTATCTATCTATCTATCTATCTATCTATCTATCTATCTATCTATCGTTTTATCTATCTATCTATCTATCTATCTATCTATCTATCTATCTATCTATCTATCTATCTATCGTTTTATCTATCTATCTATCTATCTATCTATCTATCTATCGTTTTATCTATCGTTCTATCTATCTATCTATCTATCGTTCTATCTATCTATCGTTCTATCTATCTATCTATCGTTTTATCTATCTATCTATCTATCTATCGTTCTATCTATCTATCGTTCTATCTATCTATCTATCGTTCTATCTATCTATCTATCTATCTATCTATCTATCTATCTATCTATCTATCGTTTTATCTATCTATCTATCTATCTATCTATCTATCTATCTATCTATCGTTCTATCTATCTATCTATCTATCTATCTATCTATCTATCTATCTATCTATCGTTCTATCGTTCTATCGTTCTATCTATCGTTCTATCTATCTATCTATCGTTCTATCTATCTATCTATCTATCTATCTATCTATCGTTTTATCTATCTATCGTTCTATCTATCGTTCTATCTATCTATCTATCGTTCTATCTATCTATCGTTCTATCGTATCTATCTATCTTTCTATCTATCTATCGTTCTATCGTTCTATCTATCTATCGTTTTATCTATCTATCTATCTATCTATCTATCTATCTGTCTGTCTGTCTGTCTGTCTGTCTGTCTGTCTGTCTGTCTGTCTGTCTGTCTGTCTGTCTGTCTGTCTGTCTGTCTGTCTATCTATCTATCTATCTATCTATCTATCTATCTATCTATCTATCTATCTATCTATCTATCTATCTATAAGACTGGAAAGATGTTTCACTGATTGTGTGTATGGTGTGAGCTCAGATTGGACTCTGAGAAGAAGGGATGTGAGGTATGAGCTCAAAAGGTATAAACTGCTTCAAATACAGCTGCCAGATTTCTCACCGCTGGATTTCGCCTTATATTTAAGATTGACTGTAAAAACTGAACTTCAGTCCTTCACCTGCATTTCACAGTGTTCCTAAACAGAGGGATCTTTTTTTTCAGTTGTCTGAGAACTGTCCAAAATTACACTCATCTTGCGCACGTGTTACTTTACACTCGAGTAAAACACATCTGCATTGTGTGTGTGTGTGTGTACCGGCTTCGTCGGCAGCGTCACTGCTCTGAGATCTTCTGATGGCAGGGTTGGATGTGTGGGAGCTGTACTGGTAGAGCTGGTTGCCTCCTCTGTCATCCTGCTGGCTGATCTGTGTGAGGTCATGCATGCTCAGGCTGCGCAGCTTCTCTGTAATGGCCCCCTGACCCTGTGACACACACACACACACACACACACACACACACACACACACACACACACACACACACACACACACACACACACACACACACACACACACACACACACACACACACACACACACACGATGAAGTGAGTGAGTGTCAACACACTGTGAAACACAGCTTCAACATGTACAGACAGTGGAAGTCTGGTGTGTTTCTAACTGAATATCTGGAGTTTTCAGGCTGTTTTAGTGGGACTTTTGTTGCAGTAAGACAAAATCTCAATTTCCGTCTTGCTGTTAAAGAGGAAAGAATGTGATTGTCAGTGAGTCTGCTAACTTCTCATTCTATTGTTTACGTGCTCCACAAAGAGATACAGGTTTTCTGCACTGCTTGCCACACAGCATTTAATCGCTCCTCACTCAACTGCACAAACTGTAAGGGGACACAAAGGCAAGTGGATTGGTCATGAAGAAAGCAACTGTGACCTCATCTCCTAGACCTCGCTGGAAGCTTGTGTGACATTAAATTGTCAGTTTTTCTTATAGTTCTAAGCTGCTCTATTCAAAGACAGAGGCGTTAAATGCATCGCAACATGGCTGTCCAATGCAACAAATACAAAGATCTATGTTTGGAGCCAGTGTTAGCGTTGAGAGGATATTAAAGGTTGTGAAAGGGTAGGAACCAATCAGTTATCTGCATCAGATCAGTCAATTCAACATAAAATCAGTGCTAATATATTGTCCCCAAAATATACACATAAATAATTTAGCAATCATGCAAACAGGATACAGTGAGGCACAAAAATGGGGATTTAACTGATTTAACTGAAACCAAAATTCTACAGTGATGATGACATCATCACAGAAACAATTCACAAAATGAGCAACAGCAAAAGGATAAAGGGAGAAAAAACACTAATGGAGAGATGTTTGAGGGGAAAACAGAAACAAGCAGAATATGTCAAGTGGTAAAATGAAATGAAAGGTTTAAACCTGGATCTCCGAACACTAAGTGAAGGAACATGAGGTTGTAAATATTGTGTTAAATGTATTTCCAAACACTCTTAATTCTTTATTACAACACTAACAATGAGAAGTAAACGGACTCCAAGATCTATGTTCAGCTACCAGGTCTGGTGAAAGAAAGGTTTGAAAATCAAGGGATGGGTAACATGGTGTGATGGAGAATAATGCTCAAATAAGATGGAAAGGGAACGTTCTGTCCATGCTGCATACACTGACTGATTTTACCTCCCAGAGTAGCCTGTCGAAGCACAGAAAGCCTGAAGAGAGAAGGGTGTCAGTACAGAGAGAGGGAGAAACAAAGTCACAAGAGGGTTAGCGAGCAGGCAGGCTGGGGGCAGATCATCAGAGAACATCAGCCTGACCCAAAACATCTGAACCATTCAATGT
>CM077804.1:290000-385000 GCA_039737535.1 Lagodon rhomboides
ATTATCTGATACACTCAGGTATTCATGCAATGCTGATGAAACCAGTTCACACACACTTGGTTTATACTGACTCTGCAGTGAGTGGTAGTGAGGAACAACAAGGTGCTTTAGATACGTACTCACAGGGTGTATATGTTTGCATGAGCAGTGTTTCGGCTACCATCTCATCTCCAAATCGTGATTCGATTCAGGCTTCATAGAATATTTGATGCAACTCTCCTGAATTAATCCACACTCCATTAACACCGTTTCTGTCTGTGTTCTCTTTGATTTGATTAAGGTAGCCAAGTGAGCCAGGTGAGTATTTTCTGAGAATCCAGGTTAAATTTGGCGAAAGAATCTGCTAGATTTCTTTACTGTACAAAACAGATAGGGGGCACTGCTGTATCCAAGCAAAGTGAGCTCATGCTGTATTACAAAGGCAGACAGAAAAGTTCCTTAGAAAATGTTTATTCTCCCCAGGAAAGCCAAAGATGTAAGAAGAGAGAACAGGACATAAATACAAATATGAAATAAAGCCGATGAAAGAAATAAAATAGTAGAATACAGAACAGAATGTTTGGTTTTTGTACAAGCCAGAGACACTTGCCTTGACAGCTGCGGAGACAGCAGCAGTGGCTGCGATGCTCAGTCCTTGTTTCCCAAAGTTGACCATGGTCTCATAGCTCTTCTCTTTGGCCTGCACGATATACTCATCTATTTCCTACAGGGAGCCATCAAAAACATGATTAATGTTTGATCACGTGAAAAAGACTTAACTATAATATCTTCAAAAACGAAAAGGATATGTATCCACAGGCAGACCTGGATGGATGTATGATCTTACCTTCTCTCTGGAGGACAGCAGAGGGTGCAGACACTTCCTGTAAATAAGACTTGCTCCTCTAGTGTAGGGGGACAGCAGCCAGATCACAATAGCTATCTTCAGCTCGTAGTACAGAGGAAACCTGGAGACACACACACACAAATAACCACGGTCATTAACTATGGAAGCCAATGAGGAGCGTTAACATTCTGAGCTTGTCGAATTACATCCACAAAAATGTTCCATTCATCACCTTTTGTGTGTACGTGAAAAAATGCATGCATGTATCTAAATGTATACATTTTAACTGATTTGTCCTCCTTCAAATAGTGTTTCCCACGGCACCAATCTCCCGTGGCTGGGGTTCAAGTCTTTTCACTCTCATTGCTTGTGTTGGATTCTGGATGTATGAATGGAGCAACACGCTACGGTTATGGTGTCTCACAGATGAGTGATTGAGGTTAAGGTGGAGTTCAAGTTGACGTTAAGGTTCATCATGTCAGATATGGCTGCCTGTCGAAGCTTATTTCAAACAAATAGGGGGCAGCATGTAAAGGCCGGCACACACCGGCTCAGACGTCGGACGTCTGAAGCGTTCGGGGAGAGTCGGATGAGTTTGGGAGCTGCTCTGTTCGGTGTGTTCAGCTGTGTCGGAAGCACGAGGACGGCGTCTGATCCGACTGAACATGCGAAGTCGGACGTCTGAGGTAGGAAGCCGTTTGATACTCTGATTGGTTGTTAGCTAGCTGTTCAGTGACCATTCTGATTGGCGGTGTGCCAGCGAATCAGCGCGGCGTGTGGGAGGGGCGGCGGAAGTGACGATGGTAAACAAACCACATGAACAGAGACGGCACAGAGTTACAAACAACACTTCACCGTTCGTTATTTTGAGGATAAACCAGCGTATGTTTGGAAGCCATGGCTGTGTGGACCGAGGACTTTGAGGAGCAGCTGGCTGCCCTGGTGGAAGAGAGACCACCGTAATACGACATCACGCAAGTAATGCTGAGCTAACACTGTGTGTGCTTTGTTCTGATAAGCTACGGTCCGCACTCCGTTCTGTCATTTCCTGTTTTTATGTTTTGGGTGACTGGCACGAGACTAGCGCCACCCGATGTTTAGGAGACTTATTGCATTTCGCCCATGCGCAGAACGTATACGCTGCTGTGTAGCCGGGGCGGTGTGTTTCAGTGCAACTTTTCTACCGAATGGATCCGACGGAGTGGTCGGAGAAGGAAGTCGGCCTTGGGCGGTGTGTGGGGGCCTTAATGTATTATCTGCCTACCACCTCTTGTGGTACAACGTGGGATTACAGAAGAGAACAGGGCTAGCTGGTTAGCATGCTCACTTCAGTAATTATCTCTGAAACATAGCACACAGACGTGTTCGACAGTGTGGATCCTGTTGTTTCGTCACACTGTTGATAATGTTAGTTCACTTTAACAAAAGTGCAAAGTCTGCAGCTGAGGTCTTGCTTCTATCCTGGAAAAAAAGGTCGCTTCAAGTTTATAGTAAAATCTTTCACGGTGAGCGGAGAAAGACATTCCTCTGTAAAAATTCTGCTCATGTGTTTGTGTGTTACTCACCATGCTAGTGTTAGGTCGGTGATGGTCTCCACCACCTGGTAGAGGGCAAACACAATCCAGTACATCATCCATCGGACCTACACAAACAGAAAGAACACTGAACAATAGAGCCTACAAGGGCCACATAGTGACTACAGCGTGAATACACGGTATCAGTGGATTATGCATGGTGGCTGATACCAAACAACATTTGAAGTCATTTAGAAACAGTGTCACCGTTCCATAATCTGTCCACCAGAGAGCACTGACAGGTTAATCTTTACACTGTCAAACGCCCCACTCAGCATGTATCTTTGTCAGAACCCCTTAAACCAATACACCTAAAGGCATCTATAGCAGGACTGCTGATTGCGCTCTGTGTTTACATAAAAAAGAAGTACCAATATATAATTAGCAGATTTATGAATATTGAATTCTACCCAGCAGTCTTTTGTGTCAATTTTGTGTTGATTGAGAAAAGCTGAGAAAATATAGGAAAGCCACAAGGAAAATGAAGAGAACATGATTAGTGGAGTGGATTCAATGCCTTCTACTAAACCTGTTCTGAACTGATCTAAGGAGTGAACATAATCATTATGGGCAGTACTTAATAACTTTAATAACTAGATTAAAGCCCCTTTAATACTTGTTAAGGCAACAGAGTTAGAGAATTTGGGGCTTACTTGATATTCGTCTCTATTCTCTCTCCTTTTCCCTATATCTCTTTCCCTCTCAGACCAGTAGTAGTGAAGGGCAGACAGAGGTTTAGGAGTTTTTTTACTCTCTTTGCTTTTATGCTTTCTGCTGTCCTCTCTGCTATCTCGCTCCCTCCATCCCTCTTTAAGGGCTTTCCAGGCTCTTCTGACTGCATTTCCATATCAAAGCCAGCGGTAGACGGTGGCAGGCGGGCAGACAGTCACATGGCGGGCTGAGGTATTAGCCAGACACGGCCGCTGCCGCATGACTGAACACACTGACACTAGCTAATGAAATGACTGTGTGTGTGTGTGTGTTTGAAACCAGGAGAACAAGAGAGGTGCAGAACACAAAAAACACACATACACCTTTCTGACAAGCACAAACTTTGAATTACAAAACACATACACGTCTGCAGTCACACACACACACACACACACACACACACACACACACACACACACACACACACACACACACACACACACACACACACACACACACACACACACACACACACACACACACACACACACACACAGTCTCTGCTGCCTGCACCATTACTGCTGGACTGGTTAATTGGTGACCTCATAGTGAACTCCCTCTACTCTCTCACACACACACACACACACACACACACACACACACAGACACACACACAGACACACACACAGACACACAGACACACACACACACACACAGGGGCTCGAGGGAATGATAAATGTAAAGGAGAGAGAGAGTGAAACACAGAGCCAGTGAGGTGGAGAGGACATCTAATTTATATGTTTCAATTTACTTCTGCCTCCACGGCTTCTGTCTCTGCACTACTGTACCTCCTGCTTTCATCTTCCACTTCACTCCTTTCTCACTCTCTCTCCTCTCTTTCCTCTTTCTCTCTCTCTCCCCCCTCCTTCATTTCATCAGTAGGGAGGACATTAAGATGTGACCTCAGTGAAATATACAGCAGCCATTTTGCCTTCCTGAGGCAATAGCAGACATTTACTGGCCCCGTCTATGAATAACTGCCTTCCATTAAAAGAGAAGGGGGAAAAAAAACACCTGACATCAGCTCTTTACAGCCACTGGGCCAACTGGTAATGCTAAGCTTCGTAGACAGAGCTGGGCAGCGGTGGACACTGACCAACAGTATACCTGCACCCCACCAGCCAACAGGTTTCATTCAGCTTAATCACTAAAATATGGCATTATCTAGTATAATAAAACCACGGAATTTAAGATTACAGCTAGTCATGTTTTATATGCCTGCAATGAATATTAACACTTTGACATAAGGAAGGAAATTAATATAATTCGTCATGGGAAAATATCTTAAAAGGTGGGTTTTCAGCTCTGAAGCGACATTTAGCTAAATAACTTAGAACTAGATGTGACAGAGCTGTATCATTACTACAGAGAATCGGAGCGGAGATATTATTTTTTTAAATGAAAGATTCTTAATTTGGGTAAAACTTGACTAATTGTTGTTAATTTGAAGAATTTTGATGAACTAATTTGATCAGTACAACAAACTTAATGCCACTTAACACTCTGCTCTTCATTTACAGCCTCACAGTGGTGTTTCTGTAATCATACACACACACACACACACAGGGAATTTAATACCTGCAACATGTTGTGACAGAGGTTTGTTTATCACTAACCCCTTTCACACTGGCGTTTGGGTGCGGCTTCTGTGCGCCAATTCTCCGCATCCGTCCCAGTGTGAATCTCTCCGATGCGGCGAGGGGTGCAATTTTGCTCCGGCGCTGATACGTCTCTGGAGGTAGTGTCAGGGCCGCATTATTGGCGAGCCGAACCAGTGTGAACGGATAAGCCGGCGGCGCGTCTCGAGGGCGTGTCGATCGGACGGTCGGTTAACTACACAGGTCCTTCACTCAACTTAATACAGAGAAATGTCCCACAAAGCAACGTTACAGGACCAAACAACAGTAACGTTGTAACTGTAACTGTCTTTGGCAACTTATATGAGGAAAATAATACCGCAGATATACGTGGAGAAGCGTCTGTCCTCCTGTCTGTCTGACCGACACATTCATGTCAGAAAAACAGCGTCTGTTACCGGCAAAAAACTTAAACTCACGAGTGTTTGTGATGAAAATAAATCACCGCGACGGTCAGCCCTCCAGACCGAGACTTCAGTGAACTTTCCCCCGGAAGACAGCCTTCGTCCCCGCGAGTCAGACAGCGTCCAGTTTACTGATGGTGATGTAGGCTAATTATGTAATTTAGCACGAAAAACGTAACTTCGTCACTTTCCAGGATGTTTGGTGCGTCAGGATCTCAATCGAGACACATTATAACAGCATCCATAGGATTATAAACTGTCCGCGGGTTTAGATTGACAGGGGGGACACCGGGGAAACACCTTGAGAACACACCTACGTCATCATCATGACGTGTACCGTCACGCCTCTTTAGGAGCCGCAGCGCCGGATTTCTGTGTGAATTCACGTCGGTTCGTCTTTAATGCGGAGCTGCTTCGCTCTGTGTGAATCGCTATCGGCGGAGAATTGCCGAACCGCCGCTGCGGAGATAATGCGTCTTCTCCTGTGTGAAAGGGGTTACTGTGTTAGCAGCACTCAGTTATCTCCCGATGTGTCATGATGAATCGTGTGTTTGATGAAGTGGTGAACCTGGCACCATCCATGCTGGTGAAAAACACAGCCCCTTCCTCACCCAGTGGTGACTGTCACCTGTGACCACTGAACCTGTTTATCCCTGGACTGGTACAAACCAGGGTTTTTGGAGCGTTCCACAACTTTCCCAGTCTTTTGTTGCTGCTGTCCCAACTTTTGGGAAAATGTAGGTGTCAAATTCACCTTTATTGTATATTCACAAAAACAATGAAGTCTATCAGTTTGAACATTAAATATATTTTCTTTGTACTGTTTTCAAGTGCATATAGGCCAATGGATTTGCTAATCCCTACATTCAGTTCTTATCTATATCTTACAGGTTGTTGGTCCTGCACTTTCATTTTAGCATCTTGACTCCCAGTTGCAACTGTCATTAGAACAGTTTTGTTCTCGACAGGTTAACTGCTCCCCCGGCATCGCGTTTAATGTGTGATTCAAAGTTCATAAATTAATTTGCAGAGTACACAACTCAATGTCTATAATTATTATTCCCTTAGTTTCATTTAGTTCCTATCACACATATTGTGTTTCACAACTGAGAAAACTTGCTGCCTGAACAGTAAGTGTATCATATGAAGTCTGATTAATCCTGACATCTGTGTCCTTTAATATGCCCATTAAGGCTGATGCTTTGCTGCAGTCAGTCCAGAACCAGAATGAAATGTGATGAATATCCTTATTTAAGACAGAATTATTTTAAATACAGCATGCAGACTCAGTTCCTGCTGCACTCTGTGGTTCAAGCAGTAACAAACAACACAGGCCATCAAACAAGTCTGCTCAAGTCAGGCTGGGATCCAGACAGCTCTGCACTGAAGCCCATTTGTCTGAAATAGAGTCAAACAATGTAGCCCAGGGGTCAGAAGCTTTAACTGCCCTCATTCAACACTTTATCAATTGTGTGCCAACAGTGGATAGATGGCAGAGATATAGAGAAGGATAGTCTCCGGGACTGTTAATGGAGGGGAGTGAGAGAAGGGTGGCATTAATCTATGGAAGGAGGGGCAAGACGTTGCTTCAATCTCTGATTTGACTTTTATTGTTTAACAGCAAACAGCCTGAGACATGTCAGTCAGCGTGTGCCTACATGTACTGTATGTGCACACGCACACACAGTCTGTAATAACATGATAAAGAAGGCTGGCCCACTGGAATTAACTCTAAGAGCCAACTTAGACATGAACTGGAGTAACCTCTGGAAGGGTGTGCTGCAGCTCAAGTGCCATAAAAGCAGCTGCAGGCTCATTTCAGCTGTACAATATCTACAGGTAATGAACTCTGGTTCATTGGTGTATACATGAAATCCTTCACATATGTGCTGCAGGGTAGGCTTAATGAAAAAATACATTCAATGTTGTGAATTTGCGTCAATTAGATTATCATGAGGGCTGCAGGCTTATTTGCAAACAGCAGTGGATGCTGCTTCTAGCTCATCCTCTTGTGAGATCCAGTCTTCATTCACTGATTCAGCACTCCTCTTGACATTTTCTGAGGGGGGCTCAAAGTACAAAGTGTGCAGCTGAGGTCTTGCTTCCATTCAATGACAAAAAAAAAGTACATTTTGACCAGGAGGAACTCATTTCTCAGCCTCCTCTACTTGGCTTCCTCCAAGTGTGTCCATTGGCTTAAGAGGACTCTGCGACTGACAACATCACTGCAACACAAAAATGAACAATTCCTCATTGAATTTAATGAGAAAATAATAGGGACGTGGGGGTTGACACCAAATAATGCAGGGTAGTTTGGCAAAAAAATGTTGGTATTGTGTGTAGGGCTGGCTGTATTTCAACAGGCATAGACAAATCCAGCCACCGATTTATGTTCAACCATGTAGCACTGCCACCATCGCTGCTGCTGCCGCTGCTGCTGCTGCTGCTGCTGCTTACAGTATTGGTAGGGGTTTTCTTATAGGTATTAATGATTATTTTATAAATTGCCTTGCAACAAAATGTTAACTAAGCCTTCAGGTAACTCATAGAGGGTAAACATTACAATAATAATAATATGAATCATTCAATAATTTTATGTAATAATAACAATAGCATATGATAATACAATATTCTTGATCCACCAACGTCTCAGTTCTCTGCACGCCCAGCGAGTCCATGAAGAGCACCCCTGTCTGAGACCAAACACTTTACATAGAGTAAAGGTTTGTGTTTTTCAGATTACATTGCTGAGAACTGCACGCTTTCTTCACAATTTCCTTGACATCTCTGTCAAAAGTGACAGTACTTGACAGTACAAGGTAAAGTTAAAGGTAGGACATTGTTCACTTCTTAGACCATTCTGCATTCAAACAAGCAGATATTGTCGGAAGATGCCACAGCAGTAATGGCGACTCAGCTACTTCTGGTACTTCACCAGAGTTGTGTAAATCGATGTTTGCAAATAAGATATGGGATGACCATTAAATACATAACACGTTCTCCTCTCTCCCATATTCCCCAAGTAACCCTGCCCCCACTCATTCACAAGTTCTCCATGGAGGGCGGTTAGGCTGTTTGTGCCCGGCTATACCAAACCGACTTCAGAGAACGAGTGGCGATGAAGGCAACTGTTGTGCTGCCTCATGTTGCCTGTGTCTCAGCCAAAAAGCTGAACTTGAACACCTTCAAAGACTGCAGTCGGCAGCCTCCTAACTTGTACGTTGCACAGTTAGGAAATTACGTAAATCTCCATAAAATATAGTGAAAGGGTTATAAAAGGTGAGTTTCGTAGTTGTATTTTTCACAATAATCAGCCAGGCCTGGGCCCCAGACACACTTTGCTCAGGTGGGGCCCATTCTTTCCCCAACCTAACTCTTCAATTCATCAAATTCAGTGCCCCATATCACTATTATCTAAGATACTGATGCTGTTATATTTCATGGGACCTGTGTACTTAGGGAATAGGGTGGACAAAAATCATAGACACATACTACGTCCACTGAGAATACCAAGCTAGCTTTTCTTAGCTGAAGACCCACAGTTAGCCTCGCACCCAGTGTGGGAGCAAAGTGGCAGGGGGACAAAAAGGTTGATTTCCTTCCCTGATTGGGGCAGAAGAGAAAATATTGCTGGAGTGAGAACATTCCACTGTTGCTCACCAAGCAGAGTACACAGGGCCATGTGGTGTTTACATTAGCTAAGCTTTACAGCTGGACAACCTGGTTTTTCTGATTATTCCATCCACTCATTCCTTGCTTTCAGGGTTGTTAAGAAAAATTCAAAGGTCATTTACCTCTACCAACCCAACTGCTTTGCAATAAAGAAGTGGATCTGAGAATCAGAACCAGAAGCATGAGGAAGACAAAGAGAAGGAGAAACAAAGTGACAGGAAGCTCAAGGCAGAGTCACAGCTTACTGCGTCTGAACCTGTGAGCTGGTGTGTTAAAGCTGTGTGTCAATGTGTTACTAACTCAGCGGACTGGGATTTCACCCTCGCTGACATTAGTTACATCACCCACTCCACCAAGAAAACACATCCAAGCCCTTAAATCTATATGCATGTATAGCTTCCCATCAAAACCTGGCTTCAATGGAAAGCAGCGCTGAGACACAACTCTAGTTCTGCTACAGTGATTTAGGAAAAAACACCCAATGTCTACAAACAGAGATTGTTACTAGGTGACACTTTTTCACAAAGTAGAATCTCTGATGAATTCCATCAAAATGGTCGTCAAGCAAATAGAGGGATATCAGATTTTGCAGTAAATAATTGATTAAAATCATTAAATGTAGGGAGAAAATAACTGATTTAAGTCTTTCCCTCTACCACTCAGATCTGAGAGAGATTGGTTCAAATCATTCACTGTATTAAATGTGGAGGGAGTTTCCAGGTCTGAAAAGGGAAGCCAACACATTAAACATGTGTTCTTACTCTTGGCTAGCAGGGGGTGACTCCACTGGTTCTGGAAAGAAGTCCAACTGTATGTAACCTTGTGAGAAAATGACCCTACTTCTAACTTCATTATATACCTCACTGAACAGTTTCCTCCTGAATTTATGGTCTCAATCAATTTCAAGTTGTCATCAATACAGCATGATTGTCGATTATAATCCAATTTGGAGTTAAATACAAAATAAATAAGTGCGTCAGGGCATGGCTACCTTGTGATTGACAATAGTTTGTCCACGGGGTCTCAGTCAGATCCAATCAAGATATCCTCTCCAGTTATACCCTCTTTCTATATGTGGTCATTTTTGGCTCCAAGAAACCAAGTTGGCGATGGCGGTAATGCCAATTTTGTGGTTTCAAAGCACTAGTCGACAAACCAATGGGTGACATCATGGTGGGTTAAAAATGAGTTTAAATACACTAAAAACTGAGCTGAACAATCACATCCCTATCCTCATCTGACATGCATACAGACATGTTTATCTTTAGAAAAGCTGTTCTTTGACAAAGTGATTGTCATCTACATAAAACTTTGCATCATATATTAGGCAAGGGCACCATGTTAAATCTCTTCCTTTTGAAATATTGTTCACAGATATCACTTGAAGAACTATCAGCAAGAAAGCTCAGGTAATATTTCCCTTCAAGATATACGTATATGTAGCATTCCTATGTTAACTCCTCCAAAGACATTTCTCAATAGCCTAGGGAAAAGATGTGGAGCTGTCAGTTTCCTGTCACTTGCACTTGTGTCTAAACTTAACTGGGAGCCCTAATGTGAACCTAAACATCTCCTCCCTCATAAGCAGGAAGTTCACATATTTGTCTCTTTGGTATTATAAACTGCTGAAAGTCTGAATACTTCCTTTACTTCAGGTAGGAGTTTAGAAAGGAAAACCCCAGAGTTTTTGATAAGCAAATTAACTACCATTAACTATTACTATTAAATGCAAAATCTATATGGTAGGTATTAGGCCTGCACGATTAGTCGTATTTTCATCGTCATCGCGTTGTGAACGTGTGCGATAAACCCATCGCAAAAGCTGGTCTGAAGTGCGATAAGTTTTGCTTACATCCGCCATGCTTTCGCACTCAGCGTGCTGACATTTGGCCAATCAGATGCGGCCCTTGACACATGGGCCATGCATGCACACCGTTTAGCCAATCAGATGACGCCCAGCTCTGCTCACGTTCCTGCGTGAAAATTAGTAGCCAGAGTAAACAGGATGGCGGAGGCAGGAGAGCAGAGCGGTGAAAATGCCGACGGAACGCTTGTGGCAAAAAGAAATAGCAGCTCCGCGGTTTGGAGATACTTTGGACTTAAGCCAGAAGACAATTTACAGACTCAGGTACTGTGCAGGACCTGCAGAACAGTTGTAGCAACATCCAGAGGTAACACCACCAACCTCCGTCACCACCTGCTGCACCACCATAAAGAGCTGCACGAGCAATTTAAGGCCAGTCAGTCTAGAGCGCAAACGTCGAGCAGCAGTCAAGTAACGCGACCATCACTGCAGCAACAGTAACATGTGTAAATTAATGTTAGAAGGGTTTTGTTCAATAAAAGCATGCTCAAAAATATTTGTTTTTTCTATTTATTTATTTAATTGTCATCAGCTATTAAGTGTTTAAGAGTACCTCAAAGCAGGGAATCTATTAATGCAGAAAAATCTGAAAGACACAGTCCTGTATGCAAACTTAAATATTTTCTTATTTATCGCAAGTCATATCCTCATCGCAATATTGAAGGGTGTCATCGCACATCGCACATTTTGCTCATATCGTGCAGGCCTAGTAGGTATGTTAGTCATGTAGAACATGACTAACATACCTACCTGAGGTAAAAAGGTAAAATAAAAGAGTTAGGGACAGTACGAGTAAATGCCTCTTGGAAGTACATCAGACAGAAGATTCACAGCTGTATCTTTAGCCAGGAGTCAGGTATATATCAGAAATGGAAGCAGGTGGAAATGTGTGACTTGAGGCCAGTCACTTGACTGGGTTTAATCTGTACACAGCTTGAGCACACTGTTGCCCGTGGAACCACAGAACATAACCAAATACATCTTGTTGGTTGAAAGAGCTCTATCACAGGAGAAGGAGTCTGTCTAACCTGTTTGGTTCAGCAACAACAACAGCATGGAAACATAACATGTATCTGTCCAGACATGGGTCGCATGCATGCAAGCGCACACGCACACTCAGACGCGCACACAGATGCAGACACACACACTTGACTTGCAAACCCCACCAGTTGCAGATAGAAATTAAATAGACGCACTGATTGTGAAATTCTGGGCCAATACTGATGATTAAAATAAAAATGTTGGCCAATAGCAGATACTGATGTTTGTGTTGTTTTATTTAATCTTTTTGTTGTTAATTTTTCCCCTTTAGTGCCAAGCAAACAAATTAATCTTCATTATGAAAAATAACTCAACAGTTTTGAAGTCATTCAGCCATTCATTACAGTATCTTTGAAAGAGCACAAATTCAACCATACAAATTTATGAAACAACCTTTAATCTTAGCTTCTTTCACATGTATAAGATGGTTGTTTTTTTAAATCACTGCTTCAAGAGCCTTTTTAGTCTGCTACACAACTACCTACTCACTGATTAAACGTTTTCAGTACTAACGTAGCCTTGCAAACTGATGGCAGGCATATCACAACGCAGTAGCTCATGAATGTGCCAGCACCAAAGTGATTCGATGAAAGATCTGCAACTGACATCAGTGAATGTCATCTTATTTACCTAAAGGCCAATAGCAGTCAAAGAGGCGAATATTGGTCGATACTGATGTTCAGTCACTAATCTGTGCATACCTAAACTTAAATGTAGCAGGTTAATGAAAATTCAGAATGCTGCTAACTTTGGATAGTTGCCTCACTCTCAGATCCTTTACATACACATGTAACTGTAAGTGTAAATTGGTGTTAGTTTCCATGTGTGTGCCGTAATGCCGTCGTGCTGAGAAATGCTCATGAACTTACATATTCCTTGACATTTTTGGTCTTGACAGCTTTATATGAGTAGTATGCAGGATACAGATATCCAAACACCAGCCTGCAGGGAGAGAGAACACACAACATGAAGCTTATCATTTCTATTACAAATCACTTGTTAAATAACCACAATTAGCTATCTACTACTATTTTGTACAAATTTGCAAACATGGAAAAACAAACACACTGCTAAAATGTTCAACAGTCTGACGACAGATATATTTCTGGTTCAATGTGGTTGCCTAGTGAGGCAGATGGACCTATCTTGCCCGGCTTCAAGCTATGCATTTGTATCTGAACACAAAGTGGTTGATACGATCGACATCCTATGAAGAACTACTGAGAGCTACGGACGTGCTTTACGTGTGAAGACCAGCAAGAGAAGTGACTGTTAGTTTGAAAATAACAGGTTAGTGTAAATGCTGCTAGCGTCAGTTCTATCGGAAGACTTTGATTTACCAAATGGCTCTGGCGGTGGTATCGCTCTCCTACTGTTCACCTGTTTGGCTGAAGCTAGCCCAGGATAGATGGTGATGGACAGATGGTTCATCCAATCACCTACCAAGTATTTTTTGTGTGCCTACCCTATTCTAAACTGTCTCTAGCAGCGCCTTCCCTGATAGTTCTGTGTAACACACCATCTGGCACATCAGGTAATGAGAGAGGTACAGTGTAGAGCCCGACCAATGTCGTTTGGCTGATATTATCAGCCAATGTCGGCCTATCACAGATATATCCGTATTGATCTATATGTTGTCCAATATGCACCGATAACATTTTTTTTTTTTTTTTACATTATAATGAAATAAAAGATGCTTGACTAATTTATAATCATTAAGTTGTCAAGTTTACTGTTTCAGTGCACTGATGCCTTTTTTGGTCACAAGTGTTTGATAACCACATTTGAGGGATCACTGCAAAAAATATGTGTATGTCAGCCGATATATTGATATCTGAATAGTTCACTCCCCAACATCGGCATCGCAGCGTCAGTAAAGCGTCAGTCTCCACCTTCACTGTCTTTTTTCTACAGCAGTTTTTCCATTCATTTATGAAGGGGATGTTACACTCAAACCAACATGGCAATACAGCATAATCCTGAATGCAAACTGAGGCTTACACACAAAATTATAATTTTCCAGCTAAAAGCCATCATCTGTTCATGCAGAACAATCTGGGGACTTATTTATATCCCGCTATGATCGGGTGTTGGGTCCTGACCCACAGTCTGAAAACCACTGGAGCACAAGACAATGACTCAATGTTTCCTCTGTAATCTTCTGTAGCAGCAGTGGTTAGTGGTAATGCCGGGTTTGGTTCCATGTCTGGTCTATTGCATGTTTCAGCACTACCTCCATATACTGAACTCGTCTGAACTGAGTATTTGCTATAGAAATCATTTGAATGTTAGTGTCAACAGAATGGAAGCATACACCGATCAGCCACAACATTAAAACCACTGACAGGTGACGTGAATAACATTGATCATCTCATCACAATGTGATGTTCTGCTGGGAAGCCTTGGTTGCTGGCATTCATGTGAAAGCCACTTGACACGCACCACCCATCCAAACACTGTTGTGGACCAGCTACACCCCCCTCATCACAGCAACACTACCCGATGGCAGCAGCCCCCCAGCAGGACAATGTGCCCTGACACACCTCAAACACTGCTCAGGAACAGCTCCAGGAACACAATAAAGGGCCCAAGGTGTTGACCGGGCCTCCAAATTCCCCAGATCCCAATCTGATGGAGCATCTGTCAGACGTGCTGAGCAGGTCTGATCCATGGAGGCCCCACCCCCCCAACATACAGGACCCAGAGGATCCACTATGAGACGCCCTGGTGCCAGACACCACAGGACCCCTCAGAGGTCTGAAGTCCATGTCCTGGACAGGTCAGAGCTGTTTTGGCTGCACAAGGGGAACCTTCACAATATTAGGCAGGTGGTCATAATGTTATGCCAGATCAGTGTATAATCCATGACTCTTTGGGTGCTATATTGTACAAAAGAGCAAAGAGCCACTGAGAGCTAAGACCAGTAAAACGCAACAGCTTATGTTAAACCAACCATGGAAAACATTAGGAGTTTCACAAGCTGCAGACTCTCGATTATGCTCTGTCTCTGCATCGATGCAGAATCTTCCACGTCCACACTGCGATCCATCTTACAATCGAGGAATTTCCACACCTCAAGTCTTAAATTAACATATTTTCTTAAACCTGGAGAGCAACATTTGTAGGCCAGGACATCTCTGCAGCTCTACAGTCCTTCATTATAATGTTGTTTGTTACACAGTTTACCTTTTTTTTTTCATTTGTCACTTTGCAAATTTGAGTATCAGCTGGTTGCATCGCCAAAATCTCTCTAAAGCTCTTTTAATTGAGTGTTTTCTTTGCCAATTGGGCACAGCAGAAAAACTGTAATCATAACACTAAGATATTATTTCCTTATGCAGTTGTTATGGCACAACATGTAAGCAAACTGTTTCCTATTTACAAATCCAGCATTTGCTGAGAAATTAGCATTGGTTTCGTCTTTGTGTCCACCTGATGAATGTGCGACCATGTTCACTGTCTTTTAGCTATGGTATAGTCTCCAGCAACTTCTGAGAACGATGGGGGGCTCTTAATACTCCATTATGAACCAGCTGCTGAAATATTCCGTTTTAGCTGTGAATCTGGATAAAAACAGTCAATCTAAGGGCTTGAAAAACTCCCAAAAAGTGGGGAAACTTGCAGAAAGCTTCTCCTACTTTGCTTTCAGCAGCACAACAAGAAACAGTCATCCATATGCAAAGGTATAACAAATATTATTGTAGTCTTCGCCCCAACAGTGAGAAGCATTAAAGTTCTGAATAAAGGACTGAGTAAGACTATAGGTCTTTGTGGCTATTGTACACCATCTTCTGAAACCAACAGAGCTATCCTTCTATCCTGAGTCTCACACACAAACACACAGTTAAAGCACTAACAAAAGAATGAATATCCACACCCTCACTCACAGACAAACACAGTAACAAGGGCAGTTTGTCCAGCCTCTCGGCTCTCAGCTGCACACTATATTCCTCCCAACAGAACAGTGTGTGTGTGTGTGTGCGTCTGTCTGTGTGTGAGCAAGAAAAACAACTAGATCGATTTATAGCACGACACTCCTTTCCTCCAATCCCTCTCTCTAACATTCTTCTGCTCCTTCTTCCTCCTCCCCCCGCCCTGCTCACTGAGCCTGCTATGTCTACAGCACAGTGTGTTCTCTGCAGATCAGTGGAGTATGCATGCTGGATCTGGATCTGGATCTGGATCTGTTCAGCTGGAATACCAAGTGTGTGCAGACTCAGCCATCACTGCTGATGCCAGTTGGTGCATTTCAAGAGCTTTTCCCAATTTTCGAGTCTTAGCAGAAAACCAGGAATATTCAGGAGAGAAATGTATATATTTTTTAAATGGTCAAAATATATGCAGCAGAGTCTAGAGATGGGCGACCCAACAAAATACTACTGATTTCAACAGATTTTAATTTTTTTTTTTTTTTTTTTTTAACTTTTTCACATATTCACTGGCCAAACACTTACATTCTGTCTATTTTACCCATTCATAATTGCTATATATTGATTTTCCACCAAAATGCAATGCCATCCACTTTAGCCAAATTGAGATGCCAAAACTATATGGACGAGTTGATATCCCAAGGCTTGAAGGAAGCACGTGGGGGTTAAATGAAGAGTTGCAAGAATGCATAACCGTCAACAATGTCCGTCAATTATGACTGGACAAGACTGCAGTGGTTCAGCCGGGCTTCACCACGCCATCGGTAGATCGGTAGGTCAAATCAAAGTTCTGTAATCAAGGACATTTTTGAGACTCTTGTACTTTGCTGAAGTATTTACATGTTATGCTGTATGTTATACTTCTACTTCACTACACATCTGAGACAAATATTGTACTTTTCACTCCACTACATTTGTCTGATGGCACTAACTGAGAAAATGCAAAGACATGAGTTGGGGGAAACCATAGTATTCAGGTAAAATCTCAGGTTTGCTTGAATGAACAGCATTCTATATTCAACATGATCAAATAGTCAAATGACCAACAACTATTATCAACAATGATATACTGCTTTTCCAACATTAGCACGTCTTCACAGGTTTCTTTTTTTTAAACGCAGGTCAACCTGCTTAAAATTGTCCATTGACCCCATTTCCACTTTCTGTAGGCAAGGCTGTGATTTTTACCTGAAGCGTTGTACATCACTGATGTCACATTTCACGTCACAAATGCGCCGGAAGTAGTTGTTACAGAAGAGAAAACAACAACTGACCCATTGTGAGAGAAACGAATGTAACAATGGATTAAAAAAGTGCTGAAGTGGGATTTTTGACCCGTGGCAAATGGGTGATACTGCAAAAAACTAAAGGCGATTTATAGCCACAGATGTGAATAAGAAGGGCCAAACACCCATAAGAAAAATGTAGACTTGGAACCAAGAATGTTAGACTTGGGCGCACTCGCATGAACTAAATTCCTTTCAGTTGGTTTCTAAGTTATTTGTATGTTTTTTTTGGAACTTCTGACCTTTTCTTCTATCTGCTGGTTTAATGGCCTGTCACTGGAAGACAGAAACAGCTTGAACAATAATGTTAAGCTCCTATCAAAAGATTACACAGAGATTTCAGTCTGATATGTGACCAACAAATCAGAAGGAACTGTATGAGCGTTCAAAGTCTGTCTGAATTCATCCTAGTGGGTAAAATCCATTGTTGCCATCAGGGCTTTGTTACATTTCACCTGCTGATAAAAAGAAGTGTTATTCCAGGTCCATTATCCACCTCTGCTTCAACGCTCGCCTTTCTATTAGGCTTCAGGGTGATCTTTTTATTTTAGCTCTGTCATGTTTATTTAAGAGGTGCGAATCACGGAGTAAGTTACGATGTGATCCGTTCACGATATGTGGCCCACATTAACGAGATCATGACACAGCGATTCTGCTATATTAAAACTTTGCAAGACAGTCATCTATTGATATACCATGAATAGCATAAAAATATCATTATTTGGTGTCAGTGTATTGATAATCGTATCGCAAGAGGAAGCACTGACACCCTGGTCTTGACTCATTTGCTCGCCCTTTTTGCAACGACAGCTGGAATGAATGAATGACTTTGGTAACCCTAACCCTAGATAAAACTGAGGCAGGAGCATGGACTCCGTCTGCTGAAGGTAAAGGACGGAAATGTGGAGGATTTCACAATAACAGCAACCTACATACACACACAGACAGACACACTGTATATAGTCTTCTGTACAGACACACTGGTCTCCTCAGCAGCAGGCGAGCTGCCAACAACCACAGCAGTTTATTTTCCTGCTGTTGCCATAGAAACAGCCAGGCTGCCAAAGCTTCCATACTCTCCCTCTCTCTTCACGTCTTCATATCTTTGTCACACTCTGTAATTTCTGTGCTTTATTTGCATATGGGTAGACAACAATACTGCTGCAACATCTGTCCCCCAAAATGAAAGTTTGGAAATTAAAGTCCTTTGTCCTCTTACACTGGTGTGTGTGTGTGTGAAACTGGTTGCACAACAACCGAGACCCTCTACTGTGTAAGCACACAAGAACAGAAGTGTGGTGGGGGGTGCTGATGTGTTGTCGTAGAAATGTACGTTTCAGGATCTATTAATGTCCATATTGCTAAGTTTGTTGGTAGTGTAGTGGTGCAGCAGTGCCAAACAACTATGTACAAGTCTTTCTTCTCCAACACTATAATTTGAAGGCCTGGAGTTTGGCTAGCAGATCTTATACATGCTCATGAAGGGCGAATGCTGACACTAATATAATAATAATAGTAGCTTTTTGTGTCTAAGTTGCTGCTAATCTGCTTTATATGTAGTGAGTCTAGTCGGTCTGACCTAGTCTACGGGCAGGTTAGTTTGTTGGCAGGAAATTTTGGGTGGGTTCATCCGTCCTATGATGGTGGGAGATTCTGAGCCATATTAATGTCAAAATACATATCAACTCAGATAATACTGATGGACTGTGTCACTCCTATTTATCTTTTCATTTAATTTGGGGTAAATGGGGTCTTAGTTTTGCAAATTAGATACACATGTAATTGTGTCACGTGCTGTGCCTGAAATCACTCCCTCACAGAGTTCGCATTAATTCAATATTCTCTGTCATTGACTGACTTTTTTATCAATGGCACAAAAATCTGAAAGCTGTATGTAATTCTGACAGATTACAACACTGAGGGCAATCTACTGTACATTAGTGAGTGACACTTACAACACTGTCAAACACAATGCAGACCACCTGTAGAAGACCCTTACCCTAGCATCACTATCTGGTGCCGACAGCGTTTTATCTTTTCTCTCCACACCCTTGTAAGTGCATAATCTGTACATTTGATTTCTATATTAAATGTAATTTCGATCAAGTTATTTTTTGAAAATTAAATACGTAATGTCTCAATATCGTCAAAAAAATGTAATTAACTTGACAGGTAATAATTGAAGTTTTATACCGTCTGTAAAAATGACGGACAACGTCTGATGCAACCTCCGTTTCCTCCTTCATGACTTCCTAAATAATAGATACCCAGGAGTTTATTCAACAATGAGTACTGAACTGAGATTTCAGACACTGATTATCATCCCTTTTTGCATCATCACTGACTGGTGTGGTGTGGCAGAACTTTTAGTTTCGCATATATTCATTGTGCATTACTTTACCCACCCTCTTCAACTCTGCATTTACAACCGGGTCAGCTCACTCTGCAGTAGACCTGGGTTTTATCACCTCGACTCGGCTTTGATCGAAACATAAGACCCAGATGAACACGGTAAATTCCGCCGTGTGAAGTGATGACGCGTTCTCAACATCTGGTGGCAAGTAAATAAGGAGATATTTGGAATGCTGAGCTTGCTAACTTCATTTACATTTAGGGCATTTAGCTTCCTGTTTAGCACCCGGCTAACTTTAATGGGGATAAAATAATTTTATCATGCAGCTCTAGACTTTCCAAATGTTAATGGACCAATTAGCTCAAATTCTGACAGTGAAACGAGTCATTTCGAGGGGGTTGTGACGCTCAAAATAATGTATCCACCGTTTTACAGACGTTTCTTTCACAATGGGTCTGTTGTTGTTGTCTCTTCTGTTACAACGGTTTGAAACATGATGTCAGTGATGTTCAACATTGCCTGCAGGAAGTGGGAATGGGGTCAATAGGAACTTTTTAGCAGGCTGACTCGGGTTTAAAAACACCTGTGTATATCCGGTAATTTTGTTGGAAAAGCGGTATTAGGTTGGCTGAGCATCAGAAGCAGTGGTTAAATTCAGACACTCATGGAGCAGAGTCAGTGAACAGTAGGCAACATCTGAGCCTTGTTAAATAGACTACATTCATTTACATGCTGGTCAATCTGCTCATGGAAAGTCATGCTGCACTGGCACTTTTGCACCGGATGTAAAAAACAATCACAGCATTGCTTTTGATTCTGAAGAAACATCGAAAACAACGATGAGAAGGATTATGAAGTTAGACGTACATTTGCAACGCACACCTAGGATACTGCTGTCACTCGAAAATGGAATTCATGGTGATTCCAGCTGTATGTGTTTGCTGTCTGTGTGTTCAGGTTTAACTGACTTGTGTCTAAGAAGCAGAGGTGCAAGTGTTAGATCAAATTACATTACACAGGCTCAATATTTACCCAGAGATTTCAGACCTGGGATTTATTTGCAAATGTATATCAAGCCAGTGGCACAGCATGTAAATGATGGTTTCAGTACTGACTATGCCCCCATCATCTAACAGCAGAAGCAGCAGTTTTTCTAAAAATACAAGGGTATAATATATCAAACAAAGAAATCTACTACTACTTACTTCCCTGATTCATCTGGAGCCATACAAACTTTGGCTCACCTGAGCTTCCTGTAACTATATCCAATACATTTCTTGGCATTTTTAAGACACTCTTAAATGTGCATTGACACTTGCAGAGAGACTTCAACCAAGTCTCCATAAACCAAGCTCACACAAAAGAACACTGAACATGCACTGAAGTGCTCTTGAAACAATTTAGTGAAAAGCAGGGCCCCTTTTCATACCAAATCTACCATCTCTCTGTTTCCCTTTCTTCTCCTCCGTGTTCCCCTTCTTCCCATTTCAACACCTTCTCCCCGTCTCACTGCATGCAGCTGAGAAAATAGCCCTGTTGCTTTTAGACGGGCCTTGACTCTGGGCTCCAGGTCAATTTCCCTGGTTTCCTGACACCGTACACCACCAACAACCAGATGGAGAGAGGGGGGAGGACAGGACGACAGGAGAGCGAGTCGAGAGAAAGAGAGAACACGAGCAATAAAACACAGGAGACACACAGAGCGGGAAGAGGGAGAAAACAGAGAAGGGGAAAAAAACTTGAGATCTTAAAGATTTGAGCTTCCACCATCTGGTTTGAGCTTCAGGAATAAGAATTTGATTACATGACTTTTCCCCTACAAACACAGAGGGAGGATTGTTGAGAGAACTGCTGCTACAGCAAATGAGACTGGTTAGAGTCTAGGTCTGTATATCCCCAGAGTATTTCCTCATGGGGAAATAGATGACATACATCATTTAGACTGGTCTCACAGCTCTCAGATTCTTCCCACATAAAAAAACGTACCTAACACATCATACACAAGTTCCAACTTTAGCTCAATGGTTCTGCATATTTCTCAAGGCCTAGATCTCCACGCAAAAATACAGAGACAACCTAGAGTACCTTTTATTAGCTATGGGGATTGAGCAACTGCCATGCATAAGGCATGCAGTCCATTTCATTCATCAGTTATAAAATTCTGGCTAATTAGCACTTTACAAAGATCTTTACATACAACTAGAGCCACGCGATAAATCGTTTGAGCATCGTTACCGCCATGTACATGTGCGCAATAGTCCCATTGCAGGGCCTGCGATGTAGGAGCCAAATGAGCTCATCTAATTTCAAGGGTACCTGACACACACTGCGCATGCAGAGTCTGCATGCGCAGTGATCCACCAATCACATTAGTTCTTACTGAGTGTCCCGAAGCAGACCACGCCCCTGCACATGGAGTGGGTCGCTGGTAACAACATTGAAAAATGAGCAACGAACAACAGAAAAACGAACACTTGGTGCCAAAAATAAAAGCAACGTCCGATTCAACTTGCGAAGTCTGAGCGAGTTGGCCGTCTGAGGATTGGACGCCGTCGGATACTCTGATTGGTTGTTAGCTAGCTCTCATTGTTAGCTTGATGACCATTCTGATTGGCGGTCTGCTAGCGAATCAGTGCGGTGTAAGGGAGGGGCGGAAGTAACGATGGTCCGTCATTTCCTGCTTTCGTGTTTTTGATTACTACTTGCACAAGCGCAGAAGGTACACGCTACTGTGTAGCTGGCAGTGGTCGAGGCGGTGTGTTTCAATGCAACGTTTCTGCCGAACAGGTCAGGCGAGAGGCAGCGGAGTGGTCGGATAAAGGCAGCTGGCCGTTGGTTTGAGTCCGGGCGCTGTGTGTGTGTGTGTGTGTGTGTGTGGGCCCTTTAACGTTAAAGCTTGTTTACTTATTTTCTACTATTTACAAAACAAGGGGCTGTGGGCCGCTCAGGAATCTGATGCAGAGCTGCTCTTATTATTATTATTATCATCATTTTTTAAATTATTTTTGATAAAAAGAAAGATGTTTAGTTTTGCTGTAAAAGATTTCAGTTGTTGAATAAAAGGTTGAATAACCTGTTTATTATTATTATCATTATTTATTATTATTATTATTTTATTAGATATTGAATGTAATTATGAAGCTAGAATGTTCCATTTTAAGATGGAGAGCTCAAAAGGTTCGAAGGTTTGTTTATTGTCATTCAGTTCAATATGCCCATACTACTGCAACTCACTCTTGGTTGGACTCCAGAACGCTGCAGTGCGCCTCGTTTCCAATCTACCCAAATTCTCCCATGTGACCCCCCTCCTCTGCGACCTCCACTGGCTTCCTGTTGCAGCCTGCATCTGATTCAAGACGATGGTACTGGCCTCCAAGGCCGTCGCTTACACTCAGGCTGTGGTAAATTATGTGAAGGATAATGCCCAACGAGGTGTCCATTATCAGGAAGTAATGGACATCGCAGACGAAGACCCCCCCGGTAGAAAACATCAAAACTCAAACTTTTCCAAACAAGAGGCGCAATTGTCATTTCATAATAAACAGAGGCCAGCGGACCTTCATCAGTAAAGTTGCCTAATTTAAGATGTATTTATAACTTCACAACGTCAACCCATGAATTAAGGAACACGCAAGAAAATATACCAGCCTAAAAGTTGCTGTTGGTTGCTTCTGAAGTTTTGCCCAGTGTTTCCCATACAGTCCAGAGGCTCTACGTGGGCTCACTGTAGTACGAATGGAACTGTGTGGCAGTACAAGTTCACAGCACATGTACAATGTTGAGTCAAAATAGAATTTTTGTTTCATGTTACTCAGAAATTCATTTTCTGTATAGTTTATATACATTTTAATAATATGTATATATTTTGGTGAAGTGAACAAATAAGAAAGGCAAGTGATCAATTAACAATTCTGACTATGCCAGTGACTGTATCTCAGATCTTCTGAGCTGAATGGAGGTTGATGGAGAGTCAACCCAGATAAAACCTCCAGATTCCTGGATTAAAGATTCCAGAGCCAAAGGACTACTGACCTTACCCCCATAGACTCCAGCAATAGGATAACGATCATAATCTGTACCTGTAAACCTGCACTTTATAGGCCAGAAAGAGTTATTCATAAACCTTTGTTAGACTAGTTTATTATTCAACTTGTCCATCAAAAACCGCCATCGAACAACACACCATCACACAACACTGCCTCTCAGTAGTCAGAGAGTTGGAAAGGAAGGATATCGTTATATCAAGACATGGCACGAGCGTAGTCTTTTCTGGCCTTCGTTTAGATTGAGAGAGCCCTAGCCTAAATACATATTTTGCATTTTAGTACTTATTTTAGGTACTTGTACTTCACTTGAGTCTTTTCTTTTCATTCCACTTTCTACTTCTACTAAACTACAATTCAGAAAGAAATATTGGACTTCACTGCTTAAGTTACTATATTATAAACAAATTAAATTAATCAGATCTTTGCATGCAAGGCACAAACAGAGCATATACGATATTATGGTATGTTAAAAATAAAACCACTCAATTGTTTATAAAAGGACAGCTGAATCTAGAGGTTGATTAACCAATAAGCTAGCCTATAAAAGGCGACTGAAAATGGCAACCACCATTTCAGTTTGGGCAACCAGAAGCTTTTGTCTGGTTGCCAGCCCTTCAACCATTTTTACAGTTTGTGTTGAGACCTGAACAGGTTATGAGACGAAGGACCTGCAGCTGTGAACGCCTATCACGCTCATCTGTCTTCTGAAGACAAAGATCTTGGCTGGACTGCGATGAACCGAGTACTAACCTGTGACAACCGTTAGAAAGAATGTGCTTATTATCCCACAACAGAGGGCTCGTGATTGAAAGTTGCAATAGAGAAAAGCGAAAGGCACTCTGTGTTTTTCCACCACTCCCTTCAGTCCTTTCCGCTACATTCCTGTCCTCCATTACACTGAGTTATGTAACTAACGCTTCTGGATGTATAATCACAGACAGAGAAAGACAGCAGGAGAAGGAGGAGAGAGACAGACAGACAGAGAATCAGACAAAGGCAAACTGTTCAAAAATGGGCATATTAACACAAAGTCATCACATCTCTGGTGTATTAAATCTAAATCTCTGACTCCTGCTTACTTCACATTTCACATGGGATGTCAGCAGCATGTCAGTGGATAACTAGGTATACAGGAAGCTGACAATTTCGTCAGAGTCACTCAGATATGTTGGAGGATGCCTTTTCTTCCTGTGTCCTAACAGCGTTATGGTTGTCAGGTTAAACTGGGCAGGGCTGGCTATTAATACCTTGGAGACGGCATCTGTACCTGACACTCCTTCAGTTCACACAAGAACATGTTGAGGCCTGAAAAGTTCCACCTCACGAACACCGGTCCGACGTGACACTGTCACAGTTGACTCATGAGCAGTGTGCCACACCATGATTCATAAACAACATGCTAGCGTTTAGCTTAACACTCAAATCACAGACCACACGGCTAGCTAGTCCGGGCCCAGCACCTATCCACATTATTTCAACCACCACAACGTGTTTGTGGCGCCTAGTAACTACCTGTTCCTCTAACCGAGTCGTTTAATGTTGTCAACGTTTACAGAGGTCACAACTTGGCCGAAGGACGGCAACAAGCTTTAGCCAAGCAAGCTAACGAAGCTCAGTCCCATCAGTTGCCCTAGTTTTCTCCATGAGGTAAACATCATTTTAATTAACTTGAACTACCGTCAGTCGTTTTTTGAACTTACACAACGCTTCTCGAAATGATCCAAGACACCATGTTGTCGGTCTCTGCTGTGTAGGGCTGTGTTCAGAAGCGGAGGACAGTCCCGGTGATAACGTTGCAGGTTAGCCGCGCCGCTGTTAACTTCTTCAGCCAAAACTTCGATGAGCGGATCCAGGAGCAGCTAACGTTAGCTATCTGGCTGTACATCGGCCAAACAACATGTCTGAAGAAAAGCCGAGCTCACTGCTCTGTGTTTATAACCATAGCTAATCGATGAATTATCTATCCGATATGCTTCCTGTTGTTTTGTGCCACTCGCTTATTCCCTCCAGGTTTCCTCCTTCTCTCTACTTTACTCTCCAGTCCCTGGCACAAGAACGGTGCTCAGCCAGCCACTGACGTCAACAGGAAGAGAACAACCTCCCGAGCTGCCATTGGCCACTTCAGTCTGTTTACAACGAACGCAAAATATCATTGGTTGGCCACGTTTGCCCATGTGACTTTTGCGTTTGCGGTAGAAGTGGTGGAATTTCAAACTCACCGATCTGTGCTCCGATTGGTCTGTCTTCGATTCGTGGCGAGTTCCAACCAACGGGTGAAAGGAGCAGTGGTGAGCTGGTTCTGCTTTTGGACTGTACAGTCGGGGAGCTTTTTACTACCATGGACATAGAAGGTGACCTTGTTTTTAATAATCAATAATGTCAATAATTATGACAGTTTTATTTGCTATCTATCTATCTATCTATCTATCTATCTATCTATCTATCTATCTATCTATCTATCTATCTATCTATCTATCTATCTATCATTTCATCCATTCTATCTATCCACACTAATATGTGAGTGGGTCCTTTACGTTTTAACAAGGTTTTCATCTTTAAAACACCAAATCAATATAATGAGCCACATAGAGCCACAATAAATGTGTTTCATGAATATTCTCTGCACCAAACTGAAATCCTAAACATATTATGCAAATAAAGTGGCAAATTAAAACATATCAACCTCTAACTATATATGATTCATATCTTACCTATTCTCACATATACTAACCAGGAAGTTGTACTTTTCCCTGGACTTGCTGAATTGTTGACATCTAGATTGCTGTATGAAGCAAAATAGGATATTTTTGGCCATTTCATGGCTTTCTTGTTAGGACAGCATTGAGAGGTGACAGGAAACTGGATGAGAGAGAGGGGGTTGCCTCTGTAGGATACGTGCTCTGCCAACTGAGCTACAGGGGCACCCCAATGTAGGATTTTAAGGTTAACATTCTTTAATATTGGGTACTGTTTAATACATTTACATGAGGACAACTGTACTAAAACAACCGTAAAATACTGCAAGAGAAGATGATTGAGAAATAAATGGTTTTATTTATTTAGTATCATTTGAACCATCTGGACACCTGGGGCACAAATGCAGTGGACTTCCTTTGTCTTGCTCATAAACCACACCACTGTTTAGGTGGTATCATATTCCTTACAGTTTCCATACATAGCGCTTGGCAAGCACAAACCCCATCTGTGAGGTCTTGCATGCCTTCTCTTTGTGTGTGTATGTCCATCTGTGTGCGTAGATAATGACATCTGAGCACATAAACATGTGCGAGAGCTAGTGTGTGTGGAGCTATGAGCTTGTGACTTTATATATTTGCAGATGTGCATGTTTGCGACCACATGTAGATATGTGCCTGTTTTGTGTACATATGATGTGTGTATGAGGAGGAGGAGGGGGGTTGGACTCATAGCTACTTGTTATTCATGAAGGCGGCTGCGGCAGTGTGCAGCAGTGTGAGGGAGATTCCCAGTGGAGCCTCTCTGGTCACACTGGCTGTCTGGGACAGCATCAGAGGATCACAGCTGAACAGAAAACACCTCAACGCCCAGCACTCAGCTGCTCCACTGCTCACTTCACATTACTGTATAATATCATAAACAGCTACAAATGAATCAAACCGAGCCAAGAAATACTGAAAATCAGCAGTTTATAAAATCAATATAACAGCCAATAAACATACATTTCTTCCAATGTCCCTAAATTGTTTTCCAATTTATCAGTAAGCTAATTGTCCAAAATGACATCAGCACAATGAAACAGTAAACTTCAATGTGAATTTCATAGTAAATATTAACTCAAGCATCTTCATCTGTATTATAATAAAGTTTTCATATTGGACAGCATATAAGCATATACCGATATAAATCTGCGATAGGTCATATCATCTGATATTATAGGCCAACAGATATGTCCATCAGGCTTCAGGCAGTATTTTAATTCAAACACTGTGGTGATTTCTAGTATTTATCAAGTCAGAGGAATCATACATCCCATTCATTTTTGGAAAACTGGGACTTGACACAATCCCTGTCAACACCTTTGGAGGTGTCGTGCTGCCTGACAGAATGAAACAACATGAGTAAGCCAGAGAACACACCTGCACTCACACACAGTCCTGTAAACTTCAGATTAGATGCCTTGTGAATGGTGGGAATGGCAAGAATCTCTACTTGACCTTTAGTCCCATCTGCTAACTTGTAGGCAGTTACTTAAAGGGTGGTTCCACAATATCTTAAACAAACACTTCCTCCACTCACAGGCGAGGCAGGAACATCAGCGCCTTCCACAAAAACATATTTTACATATTTAACGGGACAGCTCTTCTTTCATACATAAATCTAACATTGAAACGCACATGCAGATTTTTGAATGTGGTAATAGCATCTTAAAGATGATTCTGATGGTATGACCTTGTGTTCGTAGAGGAATTAAACAATGGCAATAAAACGGGTGAAGTCTTTGAAGCTTTCAGCCGTCTTGTATTCATCCAGAAAAGAAATACCCCCAGCTACTTCAGTTGTTTAAGAGAATGTTGCATCACTGTTTTGCTGTGAAACTCCAGAAATGTTTTGTGGACTACCCAATTTTCCATCAGCATGGGGGGAGGAGGTAGTGACTGACTGTTTTACCACCTGACTGTTTCTGTTGTCTGTTTTAATTACTGATGTGATAGGTGTGTTTTTGAGCTTTGAACAGAGCCAGGCTAGTGGTTTCCCCCTGCGTCCAGTCTTTATGCTAAGCTAGGCTAACCATGCTCTGACTCCAGCTTTGTACTTAACACACAGACATGAGATTGATATCCATTGATATGCAAAGTTTTTCAGCCCTTTTAAACAACACAGACGTTCTTGCAACTGTAGCAAATGGTCTGAGACCAGGTTTGTCCTCTGTTAGTTAAAGGAACACTCCAACATTTTGTGCTATACATTTTTTGCCATTTTACCCATAAGCCAGATGCTTATTTTCATGGTTTGACAGCCTGGGGTTGAGCCTAGTTTAAAACAAAGACTGCTGGCAGGGGGTAAATGCTAGCTTAAATCTGTCAAAAGTGAAAAATATGCTTTCAGTCCACTTTAAAGCCATCCAGCTGTCTAACAGTTATTGGTCAAGAAATAACTGTAATGCTAACCTTAACCACAATATGTGGTTTTAATGTTACTACTCCTGCTCAACAAACTTGACACAATATGTAAATAACACGAGAAATGTGTTAGTCTCACTTCTTCATAGTAACCACGGCGCCTTTCCTCTCAATTGTTTCATTTTCTTATTCCCCCACTATGGCTCATCTCTTTTCATTCTTCCTCTTTTCCTTTTTTTCGCCTCTGTCCTCTTTTGTCTTGCGTGTCCTCAGTGTGACTCTTCAGCATCTTTCTCCTTTTCTTTCACCGTGTCTCTACTCTGCTTTCTCCTGCTTCTCTTTCTCCATCATTCCATCTCTTTCTTTCCCTTCCTCTCTTGTGTCCCACCCTGGAGGTCGCTCCAGGCTGATTGCCTTCTGCATGCTTCACACACAACCCTCTATACTGTCCTTAAGATCCCTTCACTCTACACACAGGCACACACACACAGGCACACACACACACATGCACACACACACACACACACACACACACACACACACACACACACACACACACACACACACACACACACCTTCCCTCTCTTGTTCTCCTTCACTTCCTTTGCCTTATTCTCTCCTTCACTGAGTCTCTCTCTCTGTGTCTTGCTCCTTTAAAGCCCAGGAGGCCTCAGTGGAAGACATTGCAAACTAGTAAATTTACACTCAGAGAAAAAGACTTAAAGTCTCAGCTGCATTCTGAATGACATGTTCACATACGACAGAGAAAGGTTAAGAAGTTGTACAATACAAAACTAAACAGCAGGCTAGAATGGATGAAATGATAGATAGATAGATAGATAGATAGATAGATAGATAGATAGATAGATAGATAGATAGATAGATAGATAGATAGATCAAATGATGAGGGATGAGTATCAGTACTTTCACAAAATATTATCAAATTTACATTTTGTTGAATAACCATTAATAGTGTGGATATAATGACTAAGTGTGTCAATTCTAGGGGTGGAACGGTTCATCCAAAAAATCCGTCCCGTTCGGTACGCTTGTCACGGTTCGGGGCGCGTGTGCACCGTTCGGTTTATGACGCGCAACGTGCGTAATTTCCACCGGGGACGTAACGGCAGCGCCGCGGTCACCGGAGCTGATCGCTGCCACTCTAATCAATGAGACCATCCCCACCGGGCGCCGCGTGACGTCACAGCAGCGTCCCAGCAGCGGCTCTCCGCTCTGCAGCGCTGTCAGTCTGTAGCACTTCTAGTTTTTCACGGAGCCGTTGCTAAACCGCGTGAAGCTCAACAGAGCAGATTGCACCAGACAGGAAATCCGACACAGAATCAACATAACACACTTCCGCCCCCTTTCAAAATAAAACACAATACGCAGTTCATGCAGCCTATCACAACTTCACATCAACATTACGTCATGAGGTACGTGTTGATGTTGATGCCCTTTCCTGTAATGTGGCCATAAAAATAGGAAAGTTAAAGTATTTTGTTTGCACTAATTCAAGAGTTCCTCTTTTTACTTTATAGGATACAATGTTTGTCAGAGATAGTTAATTAATTAATAGTCAGTTCAGTGATTGCTGTTGTATTTTAGTGATTTAGTGCATTTTCATTGCAGAAGAAGGCAAACAATTATTAATCTTTTTGCCAAATAAATATATAAACGTGTAAATGCAGCAATATCTTTCCTCTTGCTGTTTCAAAATCTCACTTCACTTTAATTTAAGATTGTTACAATGATGTGCTTAATCCCTTATCAAGCTGCCCCATTATTTCAGTTTTTGCATGATTGCATGACATGTCCTTATGTCTGATTTTTAAAAAAAATCTAATTATTAGGCTAAAGATGATTCATTTTTTAGAGTGTAAAAAAAATAGAACAAAAAAGACAACCGAACCGAACCGAAAACCGTGATATGAACCGAACCGTGGATTTTGTGAACCGTTCCACCCCTAGTCAATTCAGGATAATTTCATCACTTTACTGTAATGCAGCCTTTCAAACCCAGAGAGGACAACACTTACGCCAAATCAGGGTATAACCAGATCCAAAATCTAACACCATCATATCACGATGATGATAAAATATCGATATATTGCCCTGTTAACACTTGCTTGACTTGTTTAATCCGATAGTGGATGAATAGTTGCTTTTCCTGTAACTGACAAAGATTAATGCAGGCTTGATGTTCACTGTTATGGACTACACACAGAGTTCCAATGGCCTGTTAGTAAATGTGGTCCTTTAAGCATTACTACTCCACTGCCTTATATTTAAGTCATCATTCATTTCATTCATGGAACTGTTATTTGCACGAGGTGGTCCAGTGAGGGCTGTTAACGCCATTGCAAATGGCCATTTTACATGGCCTGTCCTGTGTACACAGCACATCCCTGTGTACACAGGACACACATGCGGAGACACTGTGCCACATGTTGCAATTGTAAGCAGAGCAATCAAGCTGCAACTAAAATCTCAGTGAACAAAATGACTTTAAACCAGCACTAAATTATTAAATACATGAATAATAATCAAAAGACAACTTAAACCTAAAATAACTCCAAATGATTAAACTGAAGTATAGTTATAGCACTAGATATACTAAGGCAGTCTTTACATATACAGAGGGCCTATGTCGCCTTCTCCTTTCTGTGGGGTGGATTATAAAAACAAGATTCAGTTGTAACAACACAGCCAGGCTGTGGACTTGTAGTAATATAATAATATATGTATAATAATAATAATAATAATATATGTATAATAAGCTGTAGTCAGAGCGCAGTAACGCTGCCGCTGCTGCCGCTGTCCACGGTGGTCGCAGGGATACATGCAGCAGACCCCACACCGGGCAGCGGGAGCACTGCTGGTATCGCGGTGACTGAAGCAAAGGCTGTCTGCACCTCGTACTTAACAGTAGTCGTGGCACTTCAACAAGTACGAACTGTTCTGGAGCCGTTCTGGTGCCGCTCTGCGAAAATAGTAGATGGGCTTGAACTGAGCGGAGGGACACCAGCGTGCTGCGGTCCGTGAATGCCTTGGGATCCAGCGGAGAAACACCAGTGTGGATGTCGGCGGTGATGCGGCTCAGTGTTCCATGGTTTTTCACGCTGAGAGAAAAGAGACTGACGCTCGAGCGGGTGGAGACTGCTACATTTAAATCCCCCGGGTCGGTTACCAGCGTTTAGCCACGAATTACTTTGCGTTTGTTTTCATTTCCTTTCTGTTGTTGGACTCTTTAGAGCTGGGTTAATGTCGTAAATGACAGGTCTGTAAGGGCGTCGTTGTTGGGAAGTTTTTCGAGGGGGGGTTTTGACCAGCGAAGGGCCATGGCAGTCGAGGCTCGGCCGGAGCTGGTCGGGAAGCGGTTCCTATGTGTCAGCGGGGACGAGCCGCCTGAAATTGGCGACATCGGTCGGTGGCCGTGGAGGTCCGGGGTCATACGAGCCGTTAACCACCGTGACAACGACAATCCCGACCTGACGGTAAGGAAAGCGCTGACGGTGTCCTCCTGCTCGCTCTGTTACATGCAAAGCAAATGGTAAAATCTGTGTGGTTGGTGGCTGCCAGCCAGCGAGGCGATGTTACAGGCGGAAATTCTTCTGTGGCTGATAGTATGGCTGCAGTGACCAGTGGCCATACCTCTCCTATTGATCAGTGATCCACCAATCTATCTGTCATTGTTATCTGGATGTGTCGTGTGCGAGTTTGACTTGTTATTTGACCACTTAGCAGGCAGGGAGTTAACGGGAGGCAGGCTGCCAGCAGGGGGTTCTGGGAAGCAGACAGCTAGTGTTGGTCCGGACAGGACTCGAACCCTCACACCTTTGTAGTGAACATCTCCTAACTTAGCGGACTCGTAAAGCGTTTCACGTAGCTCACACGGACTTGCATGTTTGTGGTGGAGTGAGTGCTGAGGACGGTGAAAGCACGTCTGGACTCTGCGTGTTGGAGCCAGAAGACATGATGTAAAGTGTCCATCTGTGGACACCAGGAGTTTAATCTGATGTGCTGTTGTCTTCGCACAGCGGCTGCTCTCTGAAAGCATGTGTAGGAATTCAAGTCCCGAGCAGCTAAACGCTTTAATCTGCTGTATACTGTGAATCAGCTGACGGGGGTAAGGTTAGCTTTCTAGATTTACCCCGCGCTACAGCCTGCACGATAGATAATCCCCGTTACCTCGTGGTTATTGGCCACAATCCACGTTATTTGAGCGTGATGATCGACCATAAAGCCTCGTCTGCCTCTATTTTTCTGGCGGACAAAAAGCCCTGGGACTTGGACAGGAGCGCAGGAATGCTGGGACTTGTAAAAACATAAAACTGGCTTGCTGCAGGCTGAACAATGGGTAGTTTGTCCTCATGTCAGATATTGTCTACAATTCCGAGATAACTCGTATTTAATTGTGACTTTTGGAGCAGACGTATTTACTGCCAGAGGTGTAATTATTGCAGTCTTAATACAGGCAGTAGGCAGGCAGGGGTGGATTAAACATCTTGGCAATATATCGCTCTGAATTTTCCTCCTCCTTTTTTAAAAAGATCTATTTTCATAATGGGTTAACATGCCAAAACCAGCAAACAATGAAATATTTGCTCTGACAAGCCCTTGGCTGGCACATCCACGGTCCTGTCTCACTGTACAGTGTGCCTGTTCCCCATTTTCTTTTGTTCACTGAGTCCTTCTATCTGCCTATGCAGATAAGTGGCCGAACCCAGCACACTTCTGATCTCATTATTTGGTGTGATTTCAGTGTAGATACGTGCTTTTTAGGGAAGACTGTAAGGCATCAGATATGACATCTTCCAGCAGATATGATCATCAGATGATCATAGGTGTATGGTAGCTTTTGTGTGATTAGATTTTTGAGTCATCGTGACAGTTTGGTTGCTGTGTATTTTTCTTTCTGTATGTATAGTAAAACATATGTTAGAGCCAGCACGCATGTCAGAGGTCCTTTGTGCTCGTCTTTGACTACTCGTGGGGTTTTCTTTGTGATAGAGACCAATCAATTCCAGGTTTCACAGCTTCGTAGCTTTCTGTTATTCTGCATTTAAATCAAGTGGTCTGTTTTTTGACCGTAATACTGAGGTGGGATGATTTCATAAATCTGCAGTGTCATTAGTCCCACATAGCCAGACCTATCTCCTCTCAGGATTTTAGCACTGGAGAAGGGTCTGGCTGAACTGAGCCATTCTGGAATAGAGGAGAAAATCTGTTTGCATGTCTATAAAACAGTCACGATCGTATTGGGCGAAGCCGAGCCTAGAATGCTGTGAAGGTGCACTTGCAAAATAGCGTCAGTAGAAACTTGTTTTGCATGTGTGGATGTGAGCCCTGGCATTAAAACGACTAAATCCCTGTAAAACAACCACTAATCTGCCTAATTGCATGATTGATATCTTCGCCAAAACTTGCCAATTTCAGCGTGTTGGTTTGTAGCTCCGAGGTTGTTGTTTCCTGCAGTCATTGGGGCTTTTAACTAGGGCTGCATCATATAACATTTTAGCATCAGCGTGACAATGTGTGCGTGCACTACTGTCACATCACAGGACCTGCAATGTCAAGTAAGGCAAATCACCTTAAACACATATGCTTTTTGCTGATTGACACCAAAGCAAAAGTTGCACAGTTCTCATTTTCCACGACTAATCTACAAGAGAAGTCAGTCTGATATGACATCCTTTAGTCCAATTCAAAGTTTCTCGGATACATGAGAGCTGCTTGTTGCTTGTGAGTGACGTGCAGGTCCTGCATGCAGAGCGAACCACGATCGTTCACCCCATTATTCTACAATGACTAACTATTACTAAATACAATTCTACAAGTTATCTGGAGGAAATTCCTGTATGTTTTCATATGGCGATATATTTATCGCTGAAAACCAAAATACCGCAATCGGTATTTTCGATATTCACGATCTACAAATCATGCAGCCATGTTTTAATCCATAATAAGCAGCTAGTGGAAAGGGAAGGAGAACGCCGTCTGAAATATTCAGCCAGTAGAAAGCCTATACCAACAGCCTGCTGTCTGTGAGTCGGACTACAGTGTCATAGCTAAACTCTTCTTGCATGTGTAATTGCATGTCCCCGTGTCTACGCAGCATATTGCATGTAGTTGTTTATTACGCACAACAAACGTGCTCCCAGCTTCCTAATTCCCTTGTAGAATTGGTCCTTGTGTGTGATGTGATTTAGGCAGTGAGTAGTGTTATGGTTTAATTCCATACAATGGGGCACAGTCTCATTAGCAAGAGGCTTAACTAGCTGAGTGAATACAGTGGAGAAGGATTGGAGATTAGATTAGAAGTGTGTCAAGCCAAGCTGTCAGGCCTTTGTCAAGTGTCTGTGGTCAGATAGGCCAGTAGTGCAGGAGTGCACTGGGTTAGCATAGCTCACTTAGCTTATAGGCTCACAGCTAGATTATTAGTAGAAAAACTAAGGCAGTTTAAACAAGTCATTAAGTATGACTATACATTTATGTCGAGGTCCGCCTGAAATATGTTGGGCTCCATCAGCAAGGGTTATCCTTCACAGTGGCTGGTAACTTTATAAGACTATCACATTTCACTTGCTAGATACACAATTACCTCATGAGACTGTTCTTAAGTTGCTAAAAATCCTGAGAGCTGAAACATTTACATTTGGGGAGATTGACTGCTTTGCCTTGTCTTAAATGATATTCAAGCAATTTGATGATAATTCAGTGCTCCTTGCCTGATCACCCTGACAATAATTTGAATTAACTGTGAGATTGTCACAGTAAGATGACTGTCTCAGAATGGTGTCACATTATACAATATTGCACTATTATTAGTATCGGTAACAATGACCCTAAAATTAAAGAAAAGAGAAGGTTTGTTTTGGTTGAACCTGACAAACATCAAACTTGATGTTAACTTAATATAGAATATTTTTGCTAACACTGATACGGTAGAATCAATAAGCAAATATACACATTATGATAACTGTCAATTTTCATAACTCCGTACCTACTACACACTTTTCATGATCACTGTGCATGTGATAAGATTTATCATTTTGAGCAGAAGTCCAAGATTAACAGTCAGTACTGTACATTGCAGTTCAGAGTTATGTATAGTGAAATGTTGCTGTGCCAATGAACACCACAGAAAATACTGGACAGTGCAATTATACCTCTGCTGGGGTTATTGCATGTAATGACCCCTCTGAGTAGATACAATGACAGATGATAGCTGTCTCTGGCAGGTTATCCTTCACCTTCTTTTGCTTCCTCTTCTTAGATGATAGTTATTATTATTATTATTATTATTATTATTATTGTTATTATTGTTACTATTCTAATCCTTTTATTATTACGTCAGACCATTTAGTGTTGTGGTGTCTTTGTGGTCAGGGTGACCCTGTCATAGACATCTGGTCTAGCAATAGATGAAACAGTTTGACTGGTGTAGAGCGGATGTAGGCTGCACAGCTGAAATTAGGGCCAGTAAATAGTATTTGAATTACCGATGCATTTTGCTTAATTGCTTGAGAAGCAGTTGTGGGTTTAAGATGGCATTAATAGCTGTATTGTGACGAGGGTCACAGTAGTAATAACTGTAGGCAGCCTGACTGTACATACTGTTATTAATTCTTTTGGGATAATCTATCTGCTGAGTAGCTTCATTGTCTAACCCTCAGTCCACATAATGCATCATTCTCATAACTGCTTAGTGAATATGATATAATGACTCTGGCAGGCTGAACTGCAGGTTGAGGCTCAGTCCTGTTATCTACTGTCGTATCTTAAAGGGGCTCTGTGGAACGTCTGTGTTGTGCTGGAAGCCAGTCATTAGTTTATGTTAGCCAACTCCATTTCTGCATTACCTGCCGTTGCTCTGTGTTAGCGGGACAGAGACAGGCACTCAAGAATATTTGGATACCTTTGGACTGTCGCAGAAAATCCGGCCCAACTCCCTCACAAAGAAATCAACAGTCCAGCAGCATTAAACAGCTTCAGCAAATTGTCCACAGGCTTGTAAAGGCAACCAGCAGACACAGGGGAGGACTCATTGTTCATGTCATGTTACACTCCGCTCAGATATGGCCAATAAAAACCTGATTAATACATGTAAATTGCTTCACATCATTACAAAGAGCTTTTTTAAAACACTTATGAAAGATACTGAAATAGAAGTATGTGAGCAGGAGTCAGTCCAGTTTTGTTTGCTTCTGATGGGAGAGAAATGATACCACTTATATTTGTAACAATCATGCAGTTGTTGTCTCACAGTCCAGCTGGTCTCACTGTTTGAGTGCGCTCCACTAGACCTGCTGCGGTAGTTGGTATTACCGGTGTTACGTTACTTGCTCACCGCCCCCATTGTCGCTTTACTGATTTTTTAAAGTCGATACTTGGTGGTACAATACTGAAGGTGTCTGCTCCATACTGCAGCAGCAGAGTGGTAACACCGAGCAGCAGTGTCACGTTTCACCTACACCATGACAAGAGTAAAAACAAAAGGCAAGAGGAGGAGTCTGATAGGTCACTGAGAAGTTGCTGTGCAGATCTTAATTGAACCGCTCTCTGTGGCTACGCCCTCTTCTTCCATTACTCCCTACAATATTTCAAACTGATCCACTGTCAGAAGCCCCCCAAAAAGTCTTGCTATTTAGTCCTATTTTTTATGAATTACTGTTGTAAGTGCTTACCTTACTGACAAACACATTTCCTATGACTTATCCGTAGAGAAAGGAACCAAGTGTTGCGCCTGTTAAATGCTTTAACTGTGAAGGTGCAGTATCAAATGTTTGATGTAATCTGTAAGACTGGTGTTGTCACGAGTTTATTAACCAATTTCCTGAGCTGCAGCATCCCTACTCTCCGCCTGATGAACCTGACAAAACTTGATTAGCTCAGCTCTCAACAAAGAAAAAATGCTCCTCTCTTTGTGCGCTTGCATAAAAACAATTAAAGAACGTCCCCAAGTATTGAAATACAGTCCTCCATTAATGCCATTGTAAATTCCTTTGCAGTGACCCAATGTTGGCACTGCAGGAACAGAGTTTCAATCAGAAAAATATGTGAGAGAGGAGCTCAAATGACAACACCAGAGACTGGGATGAGCCTTAAAACTGAGACGCTAACAGTGACATACAAAACAAAATACTGAGCATTAAACAGCATTGCAATTTCTCTTGCATATACATTTTTGGAGGGACTTGAGGGACACTAATACAATTTGAAAGAAAAAGAAAAAGCTCAGCAGCAGAACTCTTAGCTGCCACATTAGCCATAAAACTGCCACACTCATCTGGATTCACAATGAATGGAAAGCGCAGGGCAGCCAGGTCACTGCCTATAGGAGCCTTTGTTTTCCATTACAGTCCGCTGCGTGTGTGTGTGTGTGTGTGTGTGTGTGTGTGTGTGTGTGTGTGTGTGTGTACAGTAGCAGTGCTGCTAGTTTGTTTTTAGGGCTGTGGCCTGAGGTTCATCTGTGTGGCTAATCAGCAGAAAATGACAGGCTGTGGCCGGGGAAGAACCTTCCACATACAGAATCCATGCATGGTTGTTGCAGTGCGGCAGTTCACCCAGTTTAGAAGCATTGCTAAGCTGTATGTAAGTGTGTGTTGGGTTGTGAATAGCAGCATTGTTTAGAGTACCAACACAAACCAGAGACTAAAGTAGAGAATAAAGATGGCAGGAGAGAAGCTTTCACCCTCTCATGTCGACGCTACAGTCGGGCTGCTGCAGACATATCATATTGATTCAGTTACACCATGTGTTTGGGTAAAGAATGGACTTCATTTGAAATGACTGTAATGATGTTCAGTGGATATTTCAGTTTGCGAGTGTTAAGTGTAAAAATATGAGCAGTTTGCCATTTTTAGGAGCTGAATGGGTAATTAATCGTCAGATGCTAAGTCTTGATAGTGTGGATCTAAGTCACACAGTAGGATATTAGGGGAAATGGAGTCAAATATGTTTCATGAACTTCCAAAATAGACCCTGGCCGTCGTTCATTATTATTGTTTATCAGATTTCTGTTTTAGCATATAACAGTAGCTGTAATAATGAAATCAGGAAAATGAAAGTAGGCAGAGCGGTCCCACCCGCTCAGTCTACGCTTGGAAGTGTCCTGAAGAACGGCTGAATGCTGGCCTGTTTGTAAAGTGCTGTGAGTGGCTGCTAAGTTTAGAAAAGCTATATAAATACAGTCCATTTACCATCCATTCATGTAAAATTGTGCCATTACGAGCCTTTATTTACCAACTCGAGATTCACACGGTTAACTAGAGTACTGCTGGATGTGACATCCAAGTTGTGTGGTGTTTGGGCAGCACGGTACCTGGATACACAGTGTAAGTGGTTTGTTTTCTGTTGCCTAAGGAAACAAAATGTAACCTGAAGCCAGGATGGGCTGGCTGGATTGCTCAATGGATGCACCCTTCCCCCATCTCTCTTAAACCAAACGTGCGCACACACACACACACACACACACACACGGTGCACTAAAACTAAAGCTGTGCTACATCACAGTGCTACATACGGCAGCCATAAAGTCTCCTATAGGCTCGGAGGCTTCCCAGATAACCCTGGGAATACATTAGGCTGTACTCCTCAACAGCTGCTGGTTCTTGGAGGGCTGTCTCAGACCTGAATGCTCTACTGTGCTCCCCTACTGCTATTGTCATCGCTAGCCTGCAATAGAATTTGGATTTTAGAGGCATGTAGTGCTCAAAATACATCATGTCTGTTATTACAAATGGGACAAAAGAACACTCATATGACTTGATAAGTAATTACTAGATGCTCGTAAAACATTAGACTGAACACCAACTTGATCCCAGTTCTGGTGGTTTCTGTACGTCTTTCACTCTGGCTTTGTTCAGACTGCAGGCAAATCCGACATTTGTACTTGATGGCGAGCTCTATGACCTGTCTGTCTTCTGCTTTATGGAACTATTTGGAAATCAATATGTTACACCTGATTTTTTGGTAACTGTGATCACAAAACACTGTTAAATTGGCCCAACATAAACTGACATCATCTAATCGCATCAGTTTTCACTTTACAGCAGGATTTTCATGTTTGAGTAAGCCAACACCCAAGAAGGGATTTCAGACCAGTCCGTTTCATACTGACTAATCAGCAAATGTCCGGATAAGTTTTGTTAATAATTTGACAATAGTTTCAGAACTTTCCCCATGTTCTTTCACCACAAGAAGTGCCAGACCCTAGTGGCAGGGAAGAAGTGGTGCATTTAGTCAGGGTTAGTGACTGTTCATGTCTGAGTGAAGAGGATAAGTCAGGCGTTTTCTGCAGTCTAAAATGATGTCAGAGCACAGTGAGCGAAACGACAGCGACTTTCCAGATGAGGATGAATCCAGTAGTGTAGATAAGTGTGTATTGAAGGCTGGCCACACTGGATGCGTGTGCGGCGTGTGTGCATGGCAGAACTTCTTGCTTTTCATTTCAGCGTCCATGTCCACAGGTTAGAGCAGACACACTGCCTGCGTGACTAGTGCGTCTCACGCTCGTGTCAAGTGAGGCTGCAGTGACGCTTCTTCTAAAGATTTGGAAAAACAACCAGTAGACAGTCATCTGAACATCATAGCAGCGTCTCACTGAAGTGTTAATGTCTGTATCTGGAGGAGATGTCACAGACATGTAGAGAATACACACGACAGGTGAAGGGCAGTGCTTTTTCTTTCTTTCCCTCCCTCCCTCTCTTTCCCCCTCTGTCGCTCTTTCAACGGGAGTAAAGGGAAATCAAGTCATCATATAAGTCTGTGAATGTTCTCATTCATCCAGGCCATAGGTATCTCAAGGAAATTGAATCGAACGCAATCGAAACCAAATCCAGTTCGGTTCGATTCAATTTCCTTGAGACAAGTCATAATATGTATTGATGTGAATGGATAAGCAGGCCTGAGCCACGCTGCAGCAGCATTGCAGCCACCACGCACGACACAAGCAGCCAGTGTGGACAGAAATGTGACATGAATCCAATGAAGCACTGAAATGTGATAATCCTGCTCTTCTGATTGTTACCTATGTTGAACTGTGTTTGGGTTATCCAGTAGTCTTTTTTAGTAAACACGGAGTGAGAAAGCAGGCCGAACAGACTGTGACTAGGCAGCTACATCCTGAATATGGAATGAGTAACCCTCATCCTGTCTGACTGCTGTTATCTCCAGAATGCCCTCAGACAGCCTGTGTGCTCACAACTGCTCTGAATGAAATCCGGACTTCACTTATTTGAGATCGAGAAGCTGATAACCCACTGCTGAGACTCTGTATAATCTGCACAGATATTTGGTATTCCCTCCATATTTCTACTGCTGTCAGGACGGAAAAGCCTCTTGTATGGGGTTAAGACCACCCCGGGACATTCCCTAATAACAGCTCCTAAAATCCCAAGATGGCTCTACTACTGTTAAATGAATTTGTGTATTCAATCACAAGTCACATCTTGGACCCAGAGCTGTCCTGTGTATTTTCGAACACTGCTGTCAGGGAATACTGGTCAGGCCCTCTAACTAGACTGTTTTGCCAAAGAATGTGAAGGAAGCTATTTTGGTGTAGCCAGTAATGAGGAGGTTGTGCTTGTTCAGTTTGGAACATCTCCCAAATGGATCGAGCAACTGTGGCTCATACATGTCCATCTAGTTTGGCTGTATCCTTTCTTTTGAGTAGAAGACAAGATGTCATCTCCTGCTGTTTGTAATGTTCCTATTTTTGGGACAGACTCGGGCTGAGTGAATCGTCTTGCTGTCCACCCCCTGAAGTGAACCTGTAATCGGTACTTGTTCCTACCTTGTCGGAGAAAGCTGGGGCTGATGGAATGTTGCCTTACCTGTCAGTGTGATGTGTCTCTCTGCTGTCCTCACTGACACCAGTTGACCCCGTAATGTAATACGCTTAATCTTGTCATCAACTGATTCATTATATTAACAGGGTTTCTCCGTGCCAGCGGGACACTACAGGGGGATGAATGACAATAGGCAGCTCAAAGTCTCTCCAGTTGAATTTCAAACAGGGTCTCTGTTGTCCTCAAGAACACTTTGTTCTCTCGAAGCAACAAAAAGAAATAAAACAGCATCAGATGAAAATTTTGGCCGTGAAGGTCGTGATTAATAATATTAATTGCATATAGTGATGTCCCAGTGTCGTCAGGGCAGCGGCTTGTGTTACTGCTGCCACTACAGACAGACACTTGGCTCATTAGATTAGTTGTGTCATAGCTACTGAACCCTCTTCCCTGTCCTCTCCCATTGTTTCCTTCTGGCTGCCTTGTCCTGTTTGCTTCTGTATTGCCCTGCTGTTTATGTTTTCCTCTTCTACCAGTCCTGTTCTGTTCTGTTCTGTTCTGTTCCAGTCCACCCCGACCTGTTCTCTCACTTCCTCTCAGCTCCTGATCTCTCCTGTCCTGTCCCACACTGTGCTTTCACACTCATTAGACTTTAACCCAATTATTTGTACTGAAACCTGGTATTAACCATGACTAAATTAAAGACATTAGTATTGATAAGCACTGGCGTTTCTGTTCTGCTGTTGGTCATGGAGAAATTAAGACATTTGTCTGTGGTGATTCATCAAATCAACAAATAAGATGACATTCACCGATAGCAGTGGTCGACGTTCATAGGAGATTTCACATCATTGTTCTGGCACATTCATGAGCTTCATGATCCCTGCCAACAGGCTGTCTAAGCACTGAAATCTCAAAAACTCATTTTCATTTACCACCCTAGATACTACCCTCACAATGTAGGCGGGATTCTTTGTTGATCGTCATAATGATGCTGGGTGAAACTGCCTTGACATCATCTTGAATGCGACACAAACGCTGGAACATGGAAGATCTTGAAGGGATGGTGCTCTTGATTCTTGCCTCACTATGTGGCTGCTTGTCAAACATAGGATACGTACTTTGTTTCAGTAAAGGCTGAAGACAGCAACACAGAAGACTGCTACGAAAGAAAACTGGAGAATTTGAGTAATCCTAAGTCAGAGCCCAGGCAATGAGACGACCGGTTGTTCGATTCTCTCAGTGTTATCGCTCCACCTCTTAGCGTCGGCTCAGCTCCCTCGGAACCTCGATAGATGTGATACCAAAAAAGTACTATTATACTATCACTACTATTCACAGCTTTTAACAAAGGAAACCCAACAAGAACAGTTCCAAGTGAGGCGAGGTGATCAGGGTTAGAGTGATAATGAAAATAGTTGTTGGGTCTGGTCCCAGAAGCGACTGCACTATTGCGTGTTCCTTTATAATGTTGTGACGGTTCTGTCTGTGCTGCATAACCTGATGAATTCAGTGGAGAGATGGCTGTACACTGGGCATCATATCTCTACGAAACATAACAGAACTTCATGTCCTTTACCAATAAGTGTCCTGTTTTTTCCCTGTCTCATCAGTCGCTTACTGCTTTTGGTAGCTGTATTTATGTAGTGATATATGTGCTTCTTTTCTTAGCTCAGTCTCTTTCATTTGGTCTTCAAATGTGTCCTCTGACTTTAATTCCTGGTAGCATTCAAAAGGTCTGGCATATTCAGCCTGGCCTTGTGCTGTTGGTGCATGACTCACTGGCTGGATTTCTGATATTACAGAGCGAGCGAGCGAGATGAAGAAAGGAGAGAGAAACAGAGAGAGAGCGATGGAGAGAGACAGAATAAGGGAGAGATGAGCAGATGAAGGGAGGAGAGAGAGATGTTTCAGAGAGCAGGAGCGAAAGAGAGAGGGAATGTTATTTGAAAAATGAAGAGAAGGAGAGAGGGCGAGAGCTGTGTACTCTCATTAGTCGTTTGGTTTTCCAGCCAGCCAGGCTCTCTGGCAGCGAGAGAACGAGAGAGCAGAGGAGGAGGAAAAGAGAACGAGAGAGAGAGCGAAAATGGGAATGTGAGAGAGACGGAGAGAGAGGGGTTTCTTTCTCCTCTGTCTGGCCTCTCTCCCATAGCAACAGCGGCTTAGCCACGTGAACACCAGTTCCTTTGAGTTCACCCACTGCACAGAACTTAACTCCTTCAGCTCTGGATTACAGCACAATACAGCAGCACAGAGCCAGAGAACAGAGGACAACTTCACACAAACAGAGAAAATAAGTACGATTTATCTGATTTCACCAACTCAACTGTGCTTCATTTCTTTAAAACTGGTTTGACTGCAATTTTATAAATGTATTGGAAGAGAAGAGAATGTAACTACAGAGTACAGTAGTGTTACAAAGCGTATATCGTATTAAAAGGATTTCTTCTGTGTTCAGTGATTACACAGCCTACACTGCCAAATGGAATACCAAGGAGAAGGTTAGAATATTGCCATAGAACACATAGAGGAATCGATTATGGCACCTAGAGGGGAAGAGTGGAATAGAATGCGGTTGCGTTGAGCAGCGTGGAATGCGGCCGCGTAGCGTGTTGTAGAATGCGTGTCAGGTAGTGGGCATAGAATGCCAGATGCAGTTATACAGTTGTACGATTATCGACTGGACTACTAAACTAAAGACTAGCACCACACATTTGAACTCACATTAGACTCTGTTGCCTTTCTGGACGAAATCTTCTCACACTGAGCTTTAAGCGTGCTTCACTTTTTACCTCAGACACCTCTTGCAAAGCCGTTAGCAGATAGTGTCCATATGTAAATAAACCTATAGCCCGACATGTGTGACCGCTCCTAAATATTGTCTCAGTCAGATAGTTGGACTGGACATTAAATGGACTTACCCTGCAGCTCCTTATCACACAGTTGCAGTAATGTCCTGAGCCCATGTATGAGCAGAGCAGGTGGCTGCTCTGAGAATTCACAACGAGCGAGTGGGAACGTTGCTGAGCTTTCTATCACGTGCCTGCTGCCAAACTGGAAAAATACAACCGTCTTGCCTGTTTATTGCTTTCCACTCTTTCGTTGATATCGCAGATACGTCCAAATACATGTAGTATTCATATAAACACAAAACATGTCGCCATTATGAATGAGTTGGTAGCTTCATTCACCATCTTTGATGTGATGGAAACAAGACACTGTGATTTCCGCTGCGTACTTTTTGCATCATGTCCTGCCTCCTGCACACTTTACCGCTTGCTTAAACCAAATCGAGTATTTCCAATAGGTGAGAATGTGTCTAACACAATAGGCCTCCTTTTCTGTGCAAGAGGACAAAAATGTCCTGATTTAATGTGTGACAATGGCTAAAGACCTAGTTTTTGTCTCCCTGTCTTTTTGTCTTTTGTCCAAAAGCCAGCTAACTGTTTTGACATGGTGCAGCATCAACTCTCATCACCTTTTATCTCCTTTCCTCTCAGCATGTATTTACTAAAATGCTACCTGAACAATTTTGACCAGTGGACCATCATTATTATATAATGCAGGAAATAAGAGAGAATGCATTGTCCAGACATAAGGGTTCAGATGTGAGGAACTTCTTCATTTCTCAGTTTTATGTCTTTACTGTTAGTCCATTCTAAGTCTAAGATGTGTTGTCTAGTAATATCATGATGAACTGATAGCCTCATCTGATTTTAACAAAAAGCACAAGATTCATAACAAATGAAGATTAAGGAGGCTGCAGCACCTATACTGCTTGAAATCCTGAATATTGCTGTTTATCTGCCCTGAAATCTCATATTGCTTCAAGCCTGGTGTGAGTCGACTTGGTATTTGGCGTGTCTCAGCTGGAATGTGAGCCACAATTAAACAAGTTAACTCTTGTTACCGGAGAGAGAGGAAAGATTCCCTCACTCAGAACTCCTCCTCTCATCGTCAGCACTTTCTCTATGTCTGTCTGCATCTCTCTCTCTTTTTGAGCCCAAACTAATGAGGAGTTTTTATAATCAATTAAATTATTGATTAGTTACTTAATTATTTTTTCAGTTAATAACATAATGTTTAGTCGATAAAGTTTCCTAAAATTGTGAAAATGTGTCCATGTCATATTTTCAGTGCATGATGGCATCTTCAGCTTACCTGTCTTATCCAGAATAACGGTCCACATCAACAACAGTATAAACTGTGACAAGCAGCAATGTATCACAGCTGAGAAGCTTGAACAAGATAATGTCCAACGAATGACTTAAATGGTTTTTTTCTCAATGGACAAATCAATGAATTGAAAGGTTTTCTCAGCACAGGTATTAATCCCACATGGTGTCACACATGATCGCACCAAGTTCTCAACTCTCCCTCATAAGTGCGGTGTCAAATTTTGGACGAGCAGCGTTCAGTATTGATACATTTGTAATAAACAGCGAGCGTGTCTCTGCAGCAGCGGCGGCGGCGGCGGAGGAGGAGGTGTGGCTTCAGCACTCTGTCCTCATGGCTCTGCAGGCTGCTGAGGGCACGCTCACACATACACTAATGCAGCCTAATGACTGTCGCCTGCCGTGCTGAATGCTTGGCAGCATGGTCAGCTGCTCTGGGATGCCTCTCTCATTGGCTGGTGTGGCCATGATGAGTCTGTGAGCATTAAGACTGGATCTGTAAAGCCCTCATGTGACCATTTAAAACTACACTTGCACTCATTCTTTGGACAAACAAACGTCTCCATCAGACATGTTAGCTCTACTGTCACTGTAAGCTGTAGTATGTAGCAGAATGTTAGTAAAATGCTATGTCACTATGTACTCATGCCTGCTCATTATATACTGTACGCTGTCAAGTACTACATAGCTCCGTATGATGGTAAACAGGGACTGCTGTCTTCATACACAGTCAGCAGTGGTGGCCATGAAGCTGCACAGCTCGTCAGACAAGCAGGCTTTGTGTTCTGCCGGTACAGCAAAGTGCCCCTGCTCAGCTCTCTACTGTGTCCTCTTCTATCACTCAGGCTAGAAAGAAAAGCCACATGTGGACTCCAAATGTCTGTGCACACACATACACTCACACACATGGCCTGGGTTGTCTCTTCTAGTGCTGGAGAGACACAGGGAGAAAATAAAAGGGACTGGAGTAAAGCTCCAGCATGACACACCTTGAAACAAAAGTGTATTGGGAGTGTTTCCAAGCTCTGAGCAGTCACACATACTCACATACACCTCTGTGTAGTGAGGCGTGGCTGTAGTAGTGGAGTCCTGCAGTGTAATGAGGCTTGTGAATGGAGAGAGAAGCACTGTGGTGGCTTTATTTACCAGCTGCCATTCTGGATGGGGGGCTCCATCCTCTGAATCGCATACAGTCACAGCGAGAAAATGTCTTTCAGGAGAACATCATTTAATCCGTTAAACGTCTGACTTGACATGTGCTTCATTTTTCCAATTTTTTTATTTTTAATTTTAAGCCAAATGAAGCTCAATGAAGCTGTCATCACTATCCAAGGAGGGATATTCGCACTGCTCAGCAGCCAGCATCTCTACAGCAGGAACTTTCTCCAGGGTGGAGGAACCTGTGGAGAAGCTCAGCAGGTTTCCACTGCAGAGACCAGTGTGTCTACATGAAGCTCCACGGACAGTATTTTACCCCGCAAAAAATCCCTGCCCAGCAGCTCGGACTGGAGGGCAGGAGCCTTGTGTGTGGGGCTTGTAGCACTGAACATTTCTGATTTCCTAGAAGGATTTTCTTTCTGCCACCGTTTTTTAATAATCTGCAGCTGCAGACCCGTTTTGTTTTTCACTGTGCTTTGACATATCAACATGGAGTTAGAGAAGATAGGTAAGGTTGTAGGTTGTTGTCTAGTCCTATGCATAAATGGCATGTATAAACAGCCGTTGCTTTTTGATATGTCAGAAGGCTCTTTGCCTATTCTTTGCATGGAAAACAACCAGCTTCAATTTTTGAGGGCAACTTTGACCATCAAGGTTAAGTCCACTAAAAGTGTCTTTTTTGCCACTGGCAGGCTCTGATTTTTATTCCCACTGTCTGACAACATTATGGAGAGGATCCCTCCAGACATGGACCTTTTTAATAGGGTAAAATCCTTATTGTTTAACCAGAGACAGCTGCTGCGTCGCTCTGGCCAAATTCACCAGAAACCATTTAGACAGTCATTTGATCGTGTAAATCACACTTCAAACTTCTCAATCAGAGAGGAAGAAGGAAAAACCTGCAAAGAATCAGAATATTTCACATCTATCTTGGTGAAGTATAGTTTATTTTGACCATTGGAAAGAGTAACATTGACAGGTTTTTTTGTCTGTCGAGCTTGAATGAGACATGTATAACGATGAGAGAATCACTTTAGAGACTCTGTTCTAGGCTCTGGTTAGTTGTGGATTTTGGTGTTCCATAGCATGAAGAGGCGTCATATTCTCTGCTTTGCTCTAAATTATACTTTTTAAATTTTACATAAGTATTAAGCTGTAACCCACATGCACCAGTACAGTTAATTAATGTATATGGTGTTCAACCTCGTTAGCCTTTTTATCAATTAGATGTGTAAATGCTGCCTAGAACTAGTTACAACACCTCAGACACTCTGAAATGTCTTACGTGTGGGAACATGTGCCATCGGTATGGTTGTGTGTGTGTGTGTGTGTGTGTGTGTGTGTCCTGTGGAGGATAGTGGATGTAATGGTGTGTGAAGTCCGAAGTTTGTGTTGACACTGCAGCAGTACATTGTAACAGCTTCAGCTACTGCACAGTTGCATCTGAAATGCCTGTTATGCCAAAAAGCAGCACTGCATGGACGCTGGTGTCGTCTCTACTGCTTTGTCTTTTCTTTTCTTATATTGTGTTTAAAGGTGTTTGTGTGATTTTGTCAAATAAATTGACTATATAAAAAAGAATTCATACGAGGCAGTCTGGATATGAAGAGAAAACGCCATGAGAATTACGCCAGACTTTCTCTTTTCAAGATAGCTGAGAACACAAAATGAAGCTCCTGGATGGAGGTAGCAATCGTTCCCTCAAAAGTTGGGTGCTGTCAAAAATTAACAAAACTGTATATCATAATTTGATGAAAGTAGCCGTAAACAATGTGAACATGTAGTTTCCCCTTTTGAATCTGTGGTTGTCTACCCACCTGTTTTCGGAGTTCAACCAGGAATTGGCTGCTTTTGCCAGTTCGGTTGTTTCTTGTGTCTGGCTGCTGTTTGATGCAGTTAAATGTATGTTAGTTAGTATGGAAACAAGGAAGCGTTCAGCACAAAGGTCACAAAATATAAGTGTGTGTGCAGTCCACCTAAGTGTGATATGTTGTCTCTGCGGGGCTGTGCATGCCGGCCTGTGAGACTTTTGTGCAGCCTTGACAAAGGCCAGCGAGACCAGAGTTGTAACATGAGATTGTTCCTTGAGAATCTAGGGCAAGGTTCCTTCTCCACACGTGTCGGTCTGTGTGTGTTGAGCCTGCCTGGCTGCTTCCAAGTGTGCATGCATATATTTATTACATAGTTTAGTGGCTTGTGTGTACCTTTGTTCATAATAAGATGTGTCAGCAGTTGTGTAGGCTTGAGAGCATAGTATTGTGTGTTTGGAGCAGGCTTGTGTATGCATGAGAACCGGGAGTGTGTATTTGTGCATAATCATACTTGGCTGTGTGAACTCTTGCTTTCTGTATGTGCGGGCATGTGTTTGTGTGTCCCAGTGCAGCAGATGAAGGCAGGGAGGGGTGTTCTACTGCTGCCTCCATTGATTGGTTCCATACACACTGAAACTTGACCTTCACAGCAGATGTCTGTGTGGCTGCCAAAGACATGCACGCACACAAAAAGTACACAACTCTCCCCTCATGTTGCTCTTGCCCAAAGTTTCTTTCAGTGTCTGTCGTGTCAACCTGTTTTCAACTGTGTGTGTGTGTGTGTGTGTGTGTGACAATGACAGGCTCTCCTAATCTCCAACGTGATCAGCGAGGATTATTTGACATTTCCAAGTTGGTCAGCTTCCATCCAACTCAGTACACACAATTCACAGATGACTTGTGATCAGCTAGAAGTGTGCTGTGCTCTCCTTCAGTGACAGCTGGAGGAGCCTGAGGGCCTCTGAAAGTCTCTGCAGCCTTTGTCTGATGAGACCAACTGCAATGGACCCAAACATAAAGCATTCATGGAGAGAGTTTTCCAGCTCCCAACACTGTTGGAGAGTGCACTTTGAGTTGCATTAAGGCCAGTGGAGCACAGTGTGTCACCTTTCTGTAGTATTTCACAGCTCTCAGACAGCTTTAGCACGATGGAGAGAGAGAGAGAGAGAGAGAGAAAGAGAGGCAATTTTTAAATTGTCTGCATACTTGTTTTTTGTTTCAGAGATCATTAACTCTATTAGCCTTTAGCTAGGCTAGATTCTTCAGTGTGCTGTACGTGGAATAGCTTTTTCATAAGTAGGCAGAAATTAATCTACTAAGATGGACAACCGGCAAATAAGTAACACTGTCATTACTGTTGGTTTTACTACTGCTACTGCTACACACTGCTACACACTGCTATCACTAAGGGTTGCTGCCGTGGTAAACAGACATCAAGGTGGACCATGATATCGAAATTGTTGATTCAGGGTTCAAGATGAATTTTTTGTCAGTCATGGTGGACTGCTGAGGATGAGTCTCCCAGCCTGGGGAGTGAAGCTGCTCTGTAGTCTGGCGGTGTGGCAGCAGATACTTCTGTATCTGTGGCCACATGGATCTGTTGGTATCCTTTGGGCTCTGTGCAGACGCATCACCTCATCAGTAGCGCTGATGCTCCGGAGATGGGTCCCAATGACATTTTGGCTGGTTTTATCCACCTGCTGCAAAGCCATTATTGTACATATCGTGTACATTTGCTTATGTATGGTATTGTATTATTCTGCATTAGTGGTATTAAAGTATATTTTTATTTCAGGTTTATATCAAGCTTTACATCTGTCGGGACATAATACTTTGTGAAATTATCATAAAGCGTTCGTCTAAGTACACACTCTTTTCCATTAGTATAAGGTTTATCGTAACTGACGATAATAGTGCTATACGTTGAAACCATGTCATTTTCTTTGATGGTTATCAAACTGGGAAAATCTCATACCGTTGCAACCCTGTCACTGCTGCACTACAACCATTATCTGCTTCTGCTGGTTTCACTTGGACTGTTATGACATCTGTTGTTTGACTGCTGCGGTCCGTCTAAAGGCAGGCTGTGATGTCGGGTCCACTGAAACGGTGGACACCATACCTGTGCCTACACACTTCTCCTGCTCCAGTGTATAAAATGGCAGAGCCTCTCGATCTAGACCCAAAGTCTGAAATGATTTCCTGCAGGCTTTGCAAAGAGGGTCCAGAGGGTTTGCATGGTCATTCACTGCCAACAAGCTAAAAGACAGTGACGAGTGGCAGCTATCAAGGATGACAGTGAATGAGCACACATCACACATACACTCCTTCCTACTGATATCGGTATGATAAAGCTTCTGGTGAACACTGATTGCAGGGCAATGTTCGTCAACATGAAACCTCATCACCTACTGTCTTGTCAGCTGTTACACTTAGGGCTGGATCATAGTTCGGCCGGGCCCTAGTCATGATATGATATTTCATAGTTTTGCAAGATTATTTTGCCCAATTTCAATTAATTCAAGAAAATTGTGCATACAAAATAAAAACTGTTATTCAAGATTTATCAAATGAATTCTGTGATTGTAAGAGTAGCAGTTGAACAGTTCTTGCAAATCTGTTGAAAACATCGACCAGTGTTTCTCAGGGTTAGGGTTAGTGCAGAGAACACTGTGGGGCACTGACAGCAAAACCTCTGAAAGAGTGGCGTTTGCCAACTTGAATCAGAAATTCATGACTTAATTCATATCCAAGGTGGCGCCGCGCGAGTGGCAGCCGGTTACAGCAGCTCTCACAAATTTCCCCATTTGCAGGACTAATAAAGGAATTTGTGACGAGACGAGTTGCATAAACACCAGCCTCTTCAGCCTGTCTCCCAGTCTTCTGCTGCACCTTCCTCTGTCACTCATCCCCCAGAGCCACTCTTTGCTGTCATAGTGTCTCTGGGCTCTATAGGTATAGCAAGTACAACACAAGCACAACTCATCAACAGCAAACAGCCACTGAACATACAGTTAGGAAATAAGAACTGGTCAGTTACATCAACAGAGGTTTTCTTGGACATTGTAGTTTACTAGAGAAGAGGGAGGGAAGTTGGTGGGACCCATGCCCACGGCAGAGTGCCTGTTCTTGGCTGCCCTGCTGTGTCCACACCCCCCTGGGTGACCTGGTAGTCCACTTGTACAACCAGTGAGAGGGAGTGAGCTCGGTGGGCCACAATGGATTGACTGTGTGGTCAGACTGCAAAACAGACAGAAACTGGCTACCAAGTGTGCTGTTTCCTGACTGTATGTTCAGTGGCTGTCTGCTGTTAATGACTTGTGCTTGTGTTATCCTCACAGTTGTTTAAAACACCTGAGAGATGTTTTTGGTTATCTCCAGTGTCCCAGTTCTTATTTTAAGACACAGTATCTGCTGTACTTTACTGTTTCTTCATGTTTGCGTTCAGCTGTTTCAGGAGTTAGGTTGGGTTACTGCTGCCTCACAATAAGTGCTTTTAGAGAACTGAATAACATTTACATTTAGGACATTTATCAGACGCTTTTGTCCAAAGCGACTTACAGTAATCACACAGTGATGGTGGTGGCTGCCATGCAATGTGTCGACCAGCACATCAGGAGCAGTTTGGGGTTCAGTATCTTGCCCAAGGACACTTCATCACGCAGACTAGGGGAATCGAACAGCCACCCCCCCAACAACGAGTAGTTTTATTGTGAAGAATTTATACAAAATGAAATGTGTTTGCCATCCCTGTTGGTGTAAAAACACCATCAGTAGTCCTGAACTTGTTTCCGGGTGTTGTCTGTGCGGTCTTTGTAGAACTTAAGTTAAGCTAAGTTAAAGGTTGGTCTACTGTAACGTTTTGGTTGCCTCAAGATGAATTGACTCACCACGGTGGAAAAGCCCCATTAGTGGGTGGAAAAGGGTAGAGTGCACACACACACACACACACACACACACACACACACACACACACACACACACCAGTGAGGAGAGACAGTCTGTTATCTCCACATGAGTCTGGGCTGAGTACACTGCCTGGCTGATGCTAGGGAGAACCCTACACTATTCTGTGTGTGTGTGTGTGTGTGTGTGTGTGTGTGAGCATGTGCCTGTTTTGAATACACCTAATTCGGATGTTTTTGTCTAGCCTGAGCATCTCTGTCAGTTGAGAGATTTTGGGGTTTACTTCAGATGTCCATGCTGGCAGTGAGTCAGGTTCCACTTCTTTACCACGTGTAGAACTTCTGTCCTGACCATCAGGCTGAGATGGGCCACTGACATGCTGAGATGGGCCACTGACATGCTGAGATGGGCCACTGACATGCTGAGATGGGCCACTGACAGCCTGACGTGACAACAGGCTCTCGGTGTTGGTAGGTGGAGCCTCATTCTGTGGATGGGCCAGACTTCAAAGTGGAACTGTTAGCTGTTGTCTATTTAAATGCAAACCATGCAACCCGATGTGGTTATGCTCAGCCCAAGCTTTTAAACTTGGTATCAGTTTGCTATTTGGAAATATAGAGAATAAACTATGTTGTTTTATGGAAACACACAATGATTCTCCCCTTTCCATGTGCCTACGCTAAGAGAGGCATGATCAGCGATAACAATCGCATGATAGTTAGTGGATATCACATTTACGATTAGATAGCTGTCTATAAACACAATAGTTGATCCTTGAATAGGACTGATGTGTACGAGAGAAAGAAGGAGGACTCAGTGCAGCCATTCTCAGTCCTAAACTCAGATACAAATCTCACCACGGACCATAGAATCAGCGTACAGGGATTGAGTGGGCCGTAGTTGGATCCATTCCTCAATTCAAATCTGCAGCGATCACATCAAATGAGTGTTTAACGAGGCAATTGTTTCAAATAATCAAATTGTAAAACGGGCTCATCGGATTCTAGTTAGTATACAGTACACTGGCTAGAAGTAAAGGATTCTGCATCAACAAGCCAAGAACTATCCAGCATTTTGATCAGCTGTCACCCTGGTGGCAGAGATTGGCACTCAGATTGCAATCCCTCTAACTTGAGAATTAAAATGAGAGTGAAGCAGCTTGCATGTGTGTGGATCTTTTCACAGGGGTTCTCATACCTGTAATGTTTAAATGAAACGTTAAAATTCAAACTGGTAGCCTATTTAATTTCTTTATTACATTATATTGCTTCACTCGGCCTGATTGAGGTGCTGACTTGAGCTGTGGAATCAACACCTGCAGCACTAGCTGGTGTTTGAACCCTTCTCCATTGTTCATATTTGCAAGTTTCTTGTGTATGCTTCGGTCCCAAAGCTCAGTTGAATCAAGACTCCATACAGCTGGATGTATAGCACAGCTGGGCTGGATTTAGGAAGGTTACTTCAACCCAGGTATATGGCAAAGCAATGGCGCTGGGTGTTGGAAAGCTTGTTTTCGGGAATATGCTATTGCTACAGCTATTGTTATTGGATCCCAAATCTTCATACCTGTCCTCCAATCTATCCTGAACTAGGACTATATCACTAGAGCATGTAGACAAGAAGGGCGCCGCCTCTCTCATGTTGGTCATTAGAAAACTCATATCTAATCCCCTGTAGCTCTGCGTGGACTGTTACCAGCTCTTCACCCAGCATTGCTCGAAACGCAGTTTGAATAACTTCCATTAGAATAATGGCAGCAATCCTCTGGTATCGAGAAGGAAGTGTCTCTGCCTTTAAGTCCTCAGTGTCTACGCTGAGGTTTCTGGTTGACTTCAGGACCTGGAGTCAGTTGGAGAGCTCTCTGAAACAGTAAACACACGGTCAGATTTGTTAGTCCCACAGGCTTCAATTGAAGTGCTTTCAAGATGGAGTAAAAATGAGTAGGATGGAAGTGTAACGTGACCATACGCACATGAGATACATGACCTTAACTAGTTGCCTTGCATCATTGTCAGACGGCTTGGTATAAACCTGGTCAGTCGCTGAGGGTAATGGCAGTCGTTGTACGGCGCCTTGATTTAGGACTGCGTGGAAAGACATGTTGGCTCAACAGCTGAAGTGGAGAACTTTCAACAGGATCACTGTCATAAAATAACTAGATACATGATTGTCAATAAATACAGAGGCGATTTATTGAGAATTATTTTGATCAATCAGTTAACAGCATTTCTTTAGTAATAAAGCATGGTCTTCCTGTTGAAATGACTGTATGGTCTTCTGCCTTTAGACGAGCAGGTTGTTGCTTATATAACGCCTATTCTTTTGTGTGTGTGTGTGTGTGTGTGTGCGTAAGTGAATATAATGCATGTGAGAATGTGCATGTGTGTGCTCCATTTTGCATTTTGCAGGAGGTAGGCTGTGTATGTGTGCACACGCTCTTTTTGAGCCAGGAAACATGCAATTTGAAACGGTGGGATGGTGGAATTTCTAGCCCACATGCTGTAGCAGGAGACGAAGACACGTGAGCCGGTTGACCTCAAACCATCTCTGAGAGAGAGAGACAGAGAGAGAGAGAGAGAGCGGGAGGAGGGGGAGGGGAGGGAAGGGGAGGGGAGGGGGAGAACAGCTCAGTGGTGAGATACAGACACAGCCAGGAGAAAAGAGTGTGTATTAAAGAGAGAGGAGAGAGGCAGGGGAGAAGATGAGGCTGGGAACAAACGGTGGAAGACACCTTTTAAAGGAAAGTCAGGGAGAGAGAGAAACGGAAGGAGACAACAGACAGGGCAGACGGGGAGAGAGACAGAACCCAGGGAGAAATAAAGAAAAGAGACTGTTTGTGACATAACATGTCCTGTAAATGAATGATGGTTCAGTTCCTCACAGCGAGGCATGAACAGTGCCAGGGCTGGGTGTTGTCTTTCCACAGGGGACACTGATACATACTGTATTCACAGGCAGATGAGGAACTTTAAGGAGAGAGAGAAATGGAGGTTTACTCGTCTGGTTTCAATTAACATGCTCAACAATCCTGCTGTGTTTGTCTCTTGGCTTTCACACATGAACGTGTGTGTGTGTGTGTGTGAGCATGCTTGTGACTGTCTGCACACAGTCTGAATATTATTTCATGCAGTGGTGCGTTACTCAGTGGTGGATAACGGTGGACAATAAGTATTGTGTCACAAAATCTCCAATTTTATAACATAGTAACGGTATCATACAATAATTGTTCAGCACGGTATGATTATTTCAAACCATTTCAGGATTGAATTTACTGTACTTCATCACTTTTGATTATTTTCCTTTATCTGAGACTTCCATACAGAAAACTGCTACATGAGACAATACTTGAGTTGGACAAAAAGGCTCAGAACAATCAAACAGTCTTTCATAACGTTAAAGTTCCTGACGAGAACACTCATTTCTGCACTGTATTTATGATTTCACTGTCCTCCTCCATTTTATTTTGTCACTCTCTTCTTCTGCAGCAGTCCACAAACCAGTCGAGAGGTGCTTTATCACCACAAGCTGCCACTCTCATGTACCCTGAAAACGTCCCAAGCAGTTCTTCTGCTCAAACGATGTCACTTCACTTGGTTGGATTGCTGAGATCATGCAAGAATCGCGGCCTGATTTGCTTCATAGTATTGTTAAACCTGTACCAGTGGACACATGCGTGCCTCTCCACATGGCATTATAAACATAGATATCAGGCTGGTCACGATTCTAAAAATCTATGATTCCATTTGACTTTTGATTTTAAGTTCATGATTTGATTAAATGTTTTCCAGCTCTGACAGCTCTCCCATTGCTGGACTATTGCTTCTTTCTTTGAAAAAGACCAACAGATCATTGGTTTTATGCCATGACAACTATCATTCTTCCTTAAAAAGATGCAAGCTACATTGTATCAAATGTGATATCACCACTGTAGGTTTGGTTGGAATGTACCACAGTAAGGCTGCATCTTATTTCAGTCGGTTGGGAAGAAACGGTTCAACACAAAAACAAAAAGACGAGTCATGTGAGAGGTATCTTACAACAACAGCTTGACTTCATCCTGGTGGCTTAGGCAGGTTAGGATTAGGCGAGTTGAAAAAATATTGACCAAAACGTCCAGAGTTCAACATAAAACACCTTAAATCTGTCCCAAGTAAACACTCTTTTCATCACAATCACCGAAGGATCTCTGGCAGTGTTATCAGTTCTAGTCAGTTCAGTTCTTCCCTTACAGGTAAACCCGCTTCACAGACAAACAGAAAGGATCCCTGAAAAAGCAAATAAACCCAATATCTTCATGGACCCCAAGGTCCTACTACGCAATCTGAGTCCACACTCTTCAGTTCCTGTCCCTGGATGTTAACCAGGACAGGAAACCTGCTGTTCCTCTGGTAGTCATTGTTTGTGCTGATGTTGAGCTTCAGGTGATTGTCATTGAAGTGATGAAGCTCTCTGTCCTCTGTACTCTCGTAAAGTCTCTAAATGAAGACATGTTTCTCACTGGAAAAGGATTCACTGGAATCATACCTGTCGATACAATGATAACTTCCATTTCTACACTGTTGTATGAAACTGGACAGACATGGATATGAACTGCAGCTTGATAGGTTGGCGTAGGTCTATAACAGTGAGCTGGTAATTCTAGTCATCACTGGAAGCATTTTATGTGGTCTGTTCCACTCAGCCACACTCTGTAACTATGAACTGATGTTTCTTGCTTCAAAAGGCACTGTTAGCAATGTTTGGGTACATGGGAACATACATTTTGAAAAAGGTTAGTCTACTCCTTGTTTTTTTAACATCTTTTGATAAAACAGGTCCACCACAATAGTTTTGAATGGTAAAAAAATGACACACTGGCCATTATATTCTGAAAAAGCTGGAATATTACACCGATAATGTAACTAATGACAATGAATACCAATATGTAAAATGTTTAACATCAGAGCAAAGGTTGAATGAGGCTTCAGTTTGAGTCTGACCGAGGAGTTACAATCGTTCACTGCAAACACAGAGACGAGCTTTTTTTCCCTGACACAACAAAATACGTGTCCTGCTGCTCCGCTGGATCACTGTCAACCACACACACACACACACACACACACACACACACACACACACACACACACACACACACACACACACACACACACACACAGACGTTGTTGATATTTGCGTCAAATAGTTTCGGGTTGAGTCACGGCTCCTCTTTTTTTCTCCCGCTCTAACTAAATCATTTTTCTTGTAACCAGTTTACTGTTTCAAGCTGTAGCTCACATATTAAACAGTGCAGCTTCTTCTTCATTTCACATTTTACATACAAGTAGAACAGAAAGCTTTTTCCATAACTGTTAGACACTGCTCCTTGTCATAAAAGGACTTAAATCTGGATGTTACTTTCCATGGTTTTGGCTTCACAGACCCAGCAGTAAACAGGCCTTGTAATAGCAAGACCATTCTTATGTTTTTGGGTGCCAGAATAGCACTGTGAGGTTGAAGTCTTATGTGGCATATAATTAAACTGGAACTAAATTTAAACCAAACTGTGATTACGTTTAACAAGGCAACAAACACAGACAGAGCTGCAGCTCGTACACGTCACATACATGCTGTGTTGTTGTTGTATTGCTGGAAATGGGAGACAGCACACTGATAAACTGCAAAATCTAGAAAATATAGAGGCAGAGCAAAAGCCTCTAAACCCATATTTTGTGGCAAGTGACGTGGTTGCACACACACACACACACACACACACACACACAGTGGCCTTGCCAGAGCAGGACTGACAAGTGGTCATAATGATGCAGTATTATGAAAAGCTATTTTCCATGATGTCAGTCATTGGCCCTGACATGAACCCAGAAAAATCCAGCTCAGTCTGGAGCCGTCAGTCATCTCTTTCTCTCTGTCTGTTCTTCCTCACTCACTGTCACCAACATGCTTTGTGATAACTTCATATTATAGTTGACAGTCTGAGGAAAGTATCCTTGAGGCAAACTTGTTTTAAAAAGTCTTCATCAATAGCATTCTGAATTAGACTCACATTTTTAGTCCTGAGCTGATGATGGAAGCAGAGAGGCAGAGAGCCAGCTGTCTCCTGTTGTCTGTTGTCCTCTCTGTTGAGAGTTGCACATGCGCAGTACTGATCATACTGATGATCAGTACTGATCGTACTGATGATCAGTACTGATCAGGCAGCTGGCAACGATTCAGAACTGACTTGTAGGCCGGTTATGAGGTAACTGTGGCTGCTTTCACTTCAGTTTCTCATTCAAACTGAACACCGCCTGCTTGAACAGAGGTGGATGTAAAATCATTTACGCAGCAAAGTCCTTAGCATATTGTAGTATTGTGCTGGAAAAGAGGTGAACATTCAAGTGTCCACCAGAATGTCATGTATCACTCGCGTCCTTTAAAAACACGGACTACTGCCGAGTCATTTGACCTGGGAATGAATGGCAATTGTAGCCTTTCCCACTGAAGACAAAGGCCACATGTTAGCTGGCGTTGGTGGGTTTTTGTCCAGTGTGAAAGGGGTTTGATAACACTTTACTCAAAGCAGTTAAACCTGCTAAAAAATGCACTGATGACATGCCAAAAGGGGGAATCCTGTTGATACCATCAGTTGATTCTTACCACCCTTTATTTTCTAAGTATTATTATTTTTTTCTGCATATGTCTCTAGCAGAACTCTCTTCTTTGTTTGGCTCTTCTTCCCCCTTTTTATCCCGCCTATTAAGTGCACTGTAGAAACACCAACAACAAGGTTTGGATGTTATGAATCTATGTAGGAGTCTCTTCTGTGTTCGTGCCGGGCTTTTACCTCACCGAAGACATATATTTGATATTCATTTTGCAAGATCCTCAAGTTCAATGTTAGGTAATGCCACATCAAAATGAATCTTCAGGAGCAAAGCTTTATGCAGTTGGTGTCTTGATAATGAGATCCAAACAGGGTTCAGACTTCACTGAATCTAGTCTCGGTCCACCTGGCAGGTCTCCCTATGTTTTTCAAGTTTTAGATGTAGCTGCTCTGTTGCTTTGAGACCACAGTAGCCCTTTTCACACAGAGACGCTGCATTATCGCTGCAGCGGCGGTTCGCCAATTCTCTGCCGTTGATTGTTCACACAGAGCCAAGCAGCTCCGGTGTAAAGATGAACTGCTGTGTGATTCACACAGAAAGCCGGCGCTGCGGATCCTAAAGAGGCGTGGCGGCACACGTCATGATGATGATGACGTCTGTGTGTGTTTTTTAAGGTGTTTCCCAGGTGTCCTCCTGTCAATCTAAACCTGCTGACAGTTTGTAATCCTATGGATGCTGTTATAATGTGTAGTGATTGAGATCCTGACCCACCAAACATCCTGGGAAGTGACAAGGTTAAGTTTTTTGCTCTAAATTACATATTAAAATAATCACCATCAGTAAACTGGAGGCTGTCTGACTCTGTCACTCGCGGGGAGGAAGGCTGGTTTCTGGGGGAAAGTTCACTGAAGTCTCGGTCTGGAGGGCTGACCGTCGCTGTGGTGATTCAAAGTGAGTTCAAGTTTTCTGCTGGGGACAGATGCTGTTTTTCAGGCAGAAATGTGAAGCAGACATTGTAGGACAGGCAGGAGGACAGACAGGAGGACAGGCAGGTTGACAGACAGGTTGACAGACAGGAGGACAGACAGGACAGGCAGGAGGACAGGCAGGTTGACAGACAGGAGGACAGGCAGGAGGACAGACAGGAGGAAAGGCAGGAGGACAGACAGGACAGGCAGGAGGACAGACAGGAGGACAGGCAGGAGGACAGGCAGGAGGACAGACAGGACAGGCAGGAGGACAGGCAGGAGGACAGGCAGGAGGACAGGCAGGAGGACAGACAGGAGGACAGACGCTTCTCCACATATATCTGCTGTATTGTTTTCCTCATATAAGTCGCCAGAGACAGTTCCAGTTGCTACGTTGCTGTTGTTTGGTCCTGTAACATTGCTTTGTGGGACATTTCTCTGTATTTAGTTGAGTGAAGGACCTGTGTAGTTATCAGACTGTCAGATCAACACGCCCTCGATACGCGCCGCCGGCTGATCCGTTCACACTGGTTCGATTCACCAATACTGCGCCTATGATACTACCTCCGATACTACCTCTGATACTACCTCCGATACTACCTCTGATACTACCTCCGATACTACCTCTGATACTACCTCTGATACTACCTCTGATACTACCTCTGATACTACCTCTGATACTACCTCTGATACTACCTCTGATACTACCTCTGATACTACCTCTGATACTACCTCTGATACTACCTCTGATACTACCTCTGATACTACCTCTGATACTACCTCTGATACTACCTCTGATACTACCTCTGATACTACCTCTGATACTACCTCTGATACTACCTCTGATACTACCTCTGATACTACGTCTGATACTACCTCTGATACTACCTCTGATACTACCTCTGATACTACCTCTGATACTACCTCTGATACTACCTCTGATACTACCTCTGATACTACCTCTGATACTACCTCTGATACTACCTCTGATACTACCTCTGATACTACCTCTGATACTACCTCTGATACTACCTCTGATACTACCTCTGATACTACCTCTGATACTACCTCTGATACTACCTCTGATACTACCTCTGATACTACCTCTGATACTACCTCTGATACTACCTCTGATACTACCTCTGATACTACCTCTGATACTACCTCTGATACTACCTCTGATACTACCTCTGATACTACCTCTGATACTACCTCTGATACTACGTCTGATACTACCTCTGATACTACCTCTGATACTACGTCTGATACTACCTCTGATACTACCTCTGATACTACCTCTGATACTACCTCTGATACTACCTCCGATACTACCTCTGATACTACCTCTGATACTACCTCTGATACTACCTCTGATACTACCTCCAGAGGCGTATCAGTGCCGGAGCGAAAGTTCACCCCTCGTCGCATCTGAGCCTTCACACAGAGGAGGAGGCGGTGAAGTGCGGCAGGATCCCTGCACTCAAAGGGCCGTGTGAATGGGGCGTGTGTTTCTAACTTTTATTCTGAAATCTATTCAGAGTGTTGGTGTACACAACTCACATCTGCTTTGCTCTCGGTCCTGTTCTGTGTTTCTGTCTCTTTGTCGCTGACACACTCTTCAGTACTTTGTTTCCATCATGACTGTTTACTGCCATGAAACCCGCAATGATTTCAGACTACAGATACTGTGGAACTGCTTAATCTGTCCCCTGTGGATGTGACTGTGTGTGTGTCTGCATGTGTGTGTTTGTATGCACGCACAGGGTGCTAATGCCTGCTTAAACCACTGTACTATTTAGATCTACTATTGAACAGATGGTAGCTAGCAAGCTGTGTGTGTGTGTGTGTGTGTGTGTGTGTGTGTGTGTGTGTGTGTGTGTAAATGATGCCAAAACGTGGTAGAGACACTGAGCAGACACACACACCGGGGATGGAGAGAGACACTGAGTGTGGCTGGTTAGATGACCACTTCTGAAGCATGGTGGTTAACCTTCTTGATGTCAGAGCACACTTTCTACATGCATGAATGGAATGTGCTTCCAATACAATGACACTTTGGTCTGTATGCCATAAAGATTTTAATTGATGGGTTGGACGGAGCTTTAGAGCCCACTTTGTGTATTCAAAGGATTGTCAGCTATTATCTTTCTAAAGCCTGATTGGCTGTTTCACATCATTGCAAAAATGATTTATTTTCTTTTAAGTAATACATTCGGTGTGTGTGGACCAGGACTTGAATGTGTGTTGCCGCCAGAGGCATTAGTGAGCTCCCAGCTGTAGTGAGTGCAGAAAAAGTGACCTGGACAAGAAAAAGTAGGACCAGGTTCACGGACCAGAACTGTGATCTTGCCTGTCTTAATTGTCTGATTGCCAAAAGAATCACACACTCTTCACAACACTGCCAACCATTCTGCAAACCCGCTGTAGTCTTTCAGATTTGTAATTGTATCTCCCTGGCAGCAGTTGGTTTTTTTAAACCAATGAACAGGATGTTTTAAACTTGCTTGAGTTGTGTAATCCATTCCAAGCAATGTCAGGGCTGTGTTAATTTCATTTGTGATGCACAATATGGATTTTTTTCAGCCAATACAATAACAGACACTTACCTTCTTCTCATGGCCGATACCGATAAGATAACCAAAAATTTCACTTGATCATATTTTGAAATAAGTTCCTAACCGGTAGTTTAAACACACCTGAGGGTTCGAGAGGCGAGGACGTAGTGAGCAAAGATGGATGATTTATGTTTCACAGCTCTAAGAAGATCTGTTGTGTTCAAACGTTACCCCTCCACTCTAATCCCTTGTGGAACTTGTATTGTAAATGACATTTGTGTAGTCTTCCTGTGAACCTGTGTAACATCCATCCCAGTGACGACATGTCCAGCAGCTCTGTAGTCTGCACTGCCCGGCTCTACCCAGGTGCAGCTGTTTGACATCATGAGTGAGACAACAGCGACCACGCTTGTTCTTTCCTCTTTTTTTCTTCTCTGTTTTATTTGTGGCTCGCAAACCAACTTTAAAGATGTATACAACCACCTAATGTATCTGAGTGTGTAGATGGATGTTAGGATGGGAAAATTTCATCAAACATCCCTAATTTCCAGTGTTGTGTTTGAAAATGTGGCCAACGTGATTTGTGGCTACACTGTTTGTTAGCATGTTCTGTGTGTTGTAGAAAGCCTTGTGTGTAGGCCGGTGACTGGACACAGGGCCGTGGTTACATCCCTTTATTTATGGAAATGGATACACACATTTTCTGCATTCCATGTCTTATTTTGCTTGTTAATTTGACCTGCGTTGAAGGCATGGGAGGAGAGATTCAGCATGTGCATGTGTTCCATTTACCAGCGGTGTCACTGGGTACATTTGACAGCTAGACCCTTTCTTTCCCCAGGGGGTCTGAGCTGACTGGGTCATCTATATCTGATGTTTCTAGTGCTAGAGAAACCAGTGTGGAAACCTGACATGAAATTCAGTTGTTTATGCACCGAATAAACATGAATCAACATTTGAACGTGTCATCAAACAGGTGTGGTGAGTCACACCATCTTAAAAACAATCTCCCTGCATCAACCCATGATAAGAACACATTACATAAGTCTACAAGCACAGTCCAAATGTCAATTAAAATAATTGTGTTGGATCTAAAGCTGCCGTAAGCGAAGCGTTACGGATCCCCCTCCTCCCGTCTGCGTTGCCACAGGAGTGTGCAGAGGTAATTGGCAGACAGAGAGCAGGATCCTCCTGTTCACGAGCAGACAGGACCGCCTCTTCATGGAGTTCTCTGTCCTGACTGGATAAAGTAGGCAGGGATAAAAGTCTTTTCTCTTTTACTGCATGAGCAGAGGGGGCATGGGTTATGGGAATCTAATGCCATTCAACACTTATTGTAATAAAAATATATCACTTGCAGCAGCTATAATTACACTATTTTCACTCTAAAACCTCTAATAAAAAGTATTATCTTACTCTACAATACCATCAGTTACATTTCAGATGTGTTCTGACGAACATCCAAGACCCTACTGATATCTTCACTAATACCATGACAGTTTATATCTGAGGTTTTGGATTTAAACACCAACAGATGCACTAACAGCCAGAAGAGGGAATGGGAGTATAACTAGTTGGTTACAAATGAGAAGTATATTGAAGCCTTCTATAGCTTTTAGCTGGAACAGCCATATGATATATATATGTATGTAGCGTGAGCAGAAATATGACCTTGTTTATCACAGAAAAATGTAAATAATAGATGAGAAAAAGGCTGACAGAGGAGGGGAATACTGATGTGGTGTCTGCTTGCCGTTGGTTCAGTGTGTTGGAGATATTCAGCTCTGAATACTCCACCAGATGTTGTTCTGTATGCAGATCCAAGCCATGAATGTGCTTCACATTACACACCCTCATTGTTCTACATGCCTGGCTCTCCAGCACTCACATACGCTTTCTGCTGAAATGGTGGATTGTTAGTCTACTACAGTCCAATTCACAACCTAGGGGCCTCGTTTATAGAACAGACTAAGGATCAGTTTTGATCTTAAGTATGACTTAAGGAGGAAACACAGTTATTTATAAAGCCTTACTTTGATGTGGAGATGATCTTATCTCTAAGCAAAGTCCAGACGGAGTGTAAGAGATTTTCCCACTGGTTATGTCTGGCTGTTGCAGTTTGTGATGTATATTCATCCAAACCAGAGTGATGATCAGGAATGATCAGTTAAGTGTGAGGAATTAGCAGACCTACTGTCATTATTGTTCTATTCAAGCTGTAATACTAAGGATCTCATGGAGCCTTAACCTAGTGCAACTAACAGACATCCTGATTTTAGATGTGTGTTTTGAAAGCCAAGCCTTGGACATGAATCATCAGTTTGTTTTGAATGTGTCTCGTGTAACCCAGCAGTGCTGCATGACTGTGTCTGTGCTTCTATCTCTGCGAGTCTCTGCTTGTCTCTGGCTGGATTCAAACTGTTTGCTGCCTGAAGGCCTGTGAACCACTCCTGGTGGGAGGCACTCGCTCACACTGCACACTGCTGCAGTCAGAGCGCTAACAAGACACAATCAAATCAACAGAATGGCCTAATCATTATGTTTACTATATTTTCTTGTTTCTGGAAGCTTCACACAAGGAAGATATACATATATATATACTTCTGGGGGTTTTCTCCTGCCCTGTAGGTCTTACATCAGATTGCATTTGGTCACTTTGCTCCAGCTTAAGGGATTCTCTGAACTGTGTCCAGCACATTGCTGTAATTTGTTGTGTCTTCCTTCCTCTCTGCCCTCAGTGATTGAGCTGCATCAGCATCCCCAGCTGGTCTTTGGTGGCTCTCTTTTATCCATGCTCAATTCTTTCTCTGTACTGTGTCTTCCTTATAAAAACGGATGACATTAGATAGTTGATGTTTTTCAGCCTCTGCTGCTTTACAAATCGAGCAGCTTATTTACTATTTATACGTCTGAGCCACATTCTGAGCCTGTAAGCCTGAAATGTGTCTTGGACTGTTGCTTCACCTTAGTATTATCACTGCTACCTGTCTGAGGATCCTGCACATTAATGTTGGTAACAATGAAATCACTGGCAGTGCAGTGCTGTTTGAGCTACTGGTTTCGGGCTCCAGTGTTCATCTGTTCAGATGATGTAGATTCACCTTGTAACCAGCGGTCCATGTTTATATGACTGTAAGCTGTCTGTATATGCTGGTAGTGGGAGAGAGTGCAATAGGAGAGATGGCTCAGAGCCTTAGAGCAAGCAAAGAAAGTGCTGTAAGTGTGTTGTCCAGGGCAGCAGTTCGATGAGGTGCTTCCAGCCAGTCGTCTTGCCTTCAAACACTGGTGCAAACACTGGTTGAACATTATTAGACGTCATTGTAAACGTGTGCAGGAATTTCCCACATTATAAGTGCTAGATTTGCAGGAACCATTGAAATGATGTGCAATAGCTGCGATCTCCTCCTGAAGTCCTCTGACACCCGCTGCCTTCTCTCTGCTCTTCGCTCTGAGATTTTCCTGCCACTATCAACATACAGACAAAAGACCCAAAGATATCTATTAGAAATCCTCGCTGCACACACTCTACAGTATTCTGTGCGTGATCAAGTCGAAGACAAAGCAGTTTACAGTGAACAGTCAACTCAAGGTCCACTTACAAGCAAGTTCAGGAGCCTTTGGCCATGTCACGCAGTCTTCATCGGTGGAAACACAGTCTCGTTGGCATGGGAATCTATTTTTTTCTGAGAACTTTCAGGACTTTTTTAGGAATTCCTTGAAAACCAAGAAAACTCCATCTGTTGAAAAAGACCATGTGATATGATTGAAAGCTCTGGAACCAACTAGAAAGAGGAAATTCTCTTTTCATAGTTGGTAAGCTTAAATGGCAAAAGAGCTCTAATCTCTGAAAGATCATTCATTCATACAAAATAATCTTTCCTCAAAGTCCACTCAGTCTCTTTTTCTGGAATTTCATTGTCTCCTTCTCACTGCGATCCTCAGCGACTGGAGTTGTTAGCTCACTTTATATGGAGTCTAGTCAGTTGTCGTCAGGTGGCAGTGGATGTGTAGTATGAACTTCTGATCACAAGTACTAAGTACTCTTTATGGTTGTTGCGTTGATATTGTATCATAAACTACAACTCATTTTAGTTGGCAGTATTCTGGCCTTTAATGACTTTATTCTAGAGTACTATACTATTTATATAAAGACGGCCTCCTCACTCAGTTGTAATGTGTGTCTGACAGCAGTAATAACTGGCTAGTGTATCTGAACAGCATCTTCCTCTGCAAAGTGAAGGCATGGAGAGAGGAGAAAAGGGCATTAAGGCAAAGAAGGGAAAGGGGGAGAGGAGGAAACAGGGTAGTAACAGACAATCCAATTTTGCCAAGTGTCTCCACTCGTGTGTCTAATGCTATGAAACAGGAGGCGCTGTGTGTGTGTGTGTGTGTGTGTGTGTGTGTGTGTGTGTGTGTGTGTCTGTGTGTGTGTCTGTGTGTGTGTGTGTGTCTGTGTGTCTGTGTGTGTGTGTGTGTGTGTGTGTCCTGAGCCAGTTCATTCATGGTAATTAACGCCACTAGAATAACCGCCTCTGGAAACAAGTTGTTCTACTCTCCTGCCTGGTTCTGTGTGTGGGTGTGTGTGTGTGTGTGTGTGTGGAGTCAGATTTCAGACAGGTATCACTGGAATCCTTCCACACCCTGAGCATGTTAAGGTGTGCAGTAGGAGGAGAGAGTGATCCCTTTAATCAGACACCAACATCTCCCCAGCCTGTGAATAGTTTTGTGTTTGAGTCCTTTTTTATTGATCAGAACTGCAGTGAAAAGTGAAAAGCTGATCAGAATGTGCTTGTTGTATTAAAACCTTAATGGTTTGTTTTACACAACTGCTACATGATGTTGTCAGCCGACTGGAGGGAAAACCAGAGGAAATAAATGAAAGACAGGAAGGGAAATTCAGGAACTCTGGTCTTCTGGAATCTTGCAGTCTCTGCAGAAATGGAAGCATGTAGGCAGGTTTTCCTTCAAGAATGCAAGAATGCCACAACACCACCATGCTGACTGTTGTACTGTCTAGAATTAAGAAAATGTTGTAGTGGTATGAATTAAAGAAAACCTTTACCAAAGACTGATCTGCACTTTTCTAACATTTGCTTTTAGAAAAAAAGATTTCATACGATGGAAAAATTATTTAAGGGCATAATACAAATCCCAAATCCTTTGGATATTTTCTCAGTTCCTCTGACATTAAACATGTCAAATTTTACAAATGCAATAAAGAGATACCAGTATAGGCCATGTCTTTGTTGCCTGTCCCCCCGACTCCCTTAAGAAACCATTCAGCTCTGTGAGTTGATGGGTCAGGAGAGACTTTGTAAACTTTGTGAAACGCCGTCTTCCTTCCATGAAATTCAGCATTGCATGGAAAAGATCAAGTTATTTCTTTCTTTGTTTAAACGGTATTGTCGACTTGTGATCAGATGCCCTGAGATGCATGATAATGCTGGGTCTAAACTCGGGGAAACACAGAATGTAAACAAATCTGAAGAAATCTGGTTGTCTCGTTCACTATATTCATCTAACGAATGTAAAATAGGACCAGTTCCACTTTAATGAGTGGTTCACATACCATTGTTCTCCATGGTTGGCCTCAAGATTTAATGTAGGTTCATGTTAGGTTTGGCATTGCAGAAATGATTGGTTGTGGACTTTTTCTAATCTAAAATCCCTCAGCACCAGCATAATAAAAAAGCAATAAGCATCATCAATTACAGGTCAGTCCATTAATCTGTTTAGCCAATTGGATGTGTCACAAATCACTTGCTGTTTTTGACCGTTCATTTGGGCTTCTTGGGCCGTGTATCAGCGCTGCAAAGTGTGGAGGGGCTACATTACCACGGAGAGAAGCAAATAAAGGGTTGGCATGCTGTCAGAAGCAGAAGTTATACTTAACAAGTCTGTGACGGTCCACTGGGGAATGCATGATGTAAATGTGGCCTTCAGAGAGTGTATGCATAAGCACTTAGCAGACATCTGTGTACCTCTGATTTGTTGTGACGCATGGCCACTATACTACAACAATACGTCTGCGCACGAGTCCAAAAAGCAGTGTCAACAGAGCTCCTACCGATCCCGTCTGCAGCTGTCTGCACGCAGCTGTTTGGCTGTAGAAAGCACACCACATCACTTCTATGCTGATGGAGGTTGAAATGTACTTATATGACACTAAGGTCATCAACGAGCTCCTCCCCCGCTCACACCCCTCCCCCATCTCCCTCTCCTTGTCTCCCCTCTCTTGTACCAGGCTGTTCTCTGTAATAGCCTGAGATGTCAGAGACCATTTGTCTTCTGCAACACACACACACACACACACACACACACTCATTCTTGTAGCTCTCCAAACCCAGTGCAGATCTACTTTTGCATGCTTGCTCAAATAGAGGTCTTCTTTGTTCACAACATCAACCCCAGAGCTCGTTCTGTGTGTTTGAGTGCATGTGCGTGTGTGTGTGTGTGTGTGTGTGTGTGTGTGTGTGTGTGTGTGAGTGGAAACTTGCTGCCCAGAGGCCTCTCCTCCGTCCTTTGAGCTCTCTGTCTTAGAAACACACGCACATTTTTTTTCTTCCGTCTCCCCCATTCACTCTATCTATCCTACATGCACATGTGCACACGTGCGCGCGCGCACACACACACACAGTTGAGTCTTAGTGAAGTCACATGAATCGGTAGTAGAAGCCAGCCCTGTTTCTCATGTTGGCCTGACACAACACCACAGAGCGTTCACGTGATGGTAATCTGACTAGCGTGTGTGTGTGTGTGTGTGTGTGTGTGTGTGTGTGTGTGTGTGTGTGTGTGTGTGTGACATTGGTGGAATCCCTGTTGCTCGACAGTTTTTTAATGTTGCACTGATCTGAGGCCTACGTTAAACAGGAGAAGTATCTTTATCGACCCCAGACGGGAGGGGAAGAGTCAGGTGGAGTCGTTCTGTCGGACGGATTTAAAACATACATCTCTACTTATTTTTCTGTGATGGAATGAGAGGAACACAAACAACTTTGTCACAGAAACCATTCATGAAGTTGGTACATACGGTGATCTTATATTTGGTTAAATGTCTCTCATATATTTTCACCTCAGTTTGGTGCTTTTGATTTTCATCCACAATCTCAGTCGTCCTCTGGATGAACTTCTAACCACCTCTCTTGACAGAATCGGTGAAGTTCCTATTAAGATTGGGCCCAGAAAAGTCCCCAGCTGTTATCAATGCTAATCACTCAGAAGAAATTAAGAGGCCATGATACAAAGAACATTTAACTCGCACAACTTTCTGTAATCACCAGAATTGATCGCTGTATGTGTTGTTTTGACCCAGCAGATTGGATCACATTTTCAGAAGACCTGCGTATAATAAATTCACTACTGAAGCAAACATCTTGAAGTCGTATGTGTTCCTCTCTTTCCATCACACAAAAATGAGCGTTGTAGAAATCATTGGAACTCGATCCTGCCATGATATACATGTTTTTATACATGGATGTAAACTTGTGACCAGGGCTGTATGAAGCAGCTGGACAGGCTTGGCCTTTACACCCCATTCTTATCTACTAAACCCATCCCACCCACATGACACACACTCATGATTTGTATCATTTTTTCAGTTAAATAGAAAATTGAGAACAAAAATGATCAGTGTCACAATCGTAAAATAGGTCCAAAATAATCCCAATAGCAATGTAGAAACCATGCTGTGCAGTTTGAATCTGTTCCACCACTCTTATGTGTCCTATGTCACTGCCATTGTTCTGCATACAGAGACTGAATACTCGGTGTTGCAGTGGTTTGATTGAATTTGATTCCTGTATGATTGGAACCCAGTGTCACAGGCACCTTGTTTCTATGAAGAACTATTCAGAATCTCGGGGCACATTTTCACAAGAGGCTCCTACTGACAGATGCAGTGCAGCACAGAGAAGAGGCTGTTTGCAGTTTCATAAAGTTCTTCCCTCTGTCCAAAACCCATCCAGCAGTAGACGCAGTAGGTATTATGTAAAAAGTCCCCACTCCTATGTCTTTTTGTTCCTATGTAGGATGCTAACACACACGTGTGTGTGCACAGTCGGCAGGCAGGCAGGCAGGCAGGCAGGCAGGCTGGAGAGGACGGGAGGGATTTTCCCATACTGCCTCTGCAGTGGCTGCCCTAGATTCCACCAAACGATTGTCTCGATGCAACTCGGCTATTATTAGAGCTGTATTATCAGGAGGGATGGAGTGAGAGAGGAGGGAGGAAGGAAAATGCAGAGAGGAAGAAAAAGTGGCTGAGAGAAAAGAAAAGCATGCCTTGTTTTTCTTCCAGTTTGTGTCCTCGCCTTCTGCTGAATATTCAACACTGTGGCTCATTCTGTCTCCATCAGAGGTCGGTCCGTACTCTCCACAGTATTCCATATTTCAAAAGGGGTTAATGGCTCTTTATCAGAGTCTGCTTTTCACCACAATGTGATTGAATGTTGTCACTCCAACTTCTTATGTGACTAATGCTGTTCAAACTGGCAGCTCATCGGATCATAAAGAGGTTGTGTTTTGTCCCAAAGGACTTTTAATTTGATATAAAAACAGGGAGGAGAAGCAAAGACGAAGTTGGGAGCAGTGAATTACATTTATGCTTGACAAATGACTTTTATTCGATAATCCAAACTGTTTTACTTCTTGATGTTGGCGTTTCAGAAAGCGTTATGGGGTCTGCAGAGCTGATGGAAAGTGCAGAGATAGAAAATTGACTTGTGACGCGATTCTGAGATCTGAGAGCACATAGAATATAAAGAGCCACACAATAGTTTATCTGTTAACATCATGTGCGACAAGACATATAAACCGACGTCACTGTCATTCTGCTGCGACTGTAGTGTCGGCCACCACCACAGGCGTTCACCGTTTACATATGTTGTTTCCACAGCTGAGAGAGCTGATTAACAGGTTTACTAATGACTCAACAAGCAAATCTGACCTGTTCACTTCCAAGTGATGGACAGGCAGCTCTAAAGGCTGGAGCTCAGAAACAAATTGGATTTGGTTGTAGTCTCAGTCCACAAGTCAGACAGCCAAGTCCAGCATATAGGGATCAGAGGATGATCAGAATGTCTTTCCACAACCTTTTCATTCACTTTTGTTTGAACATGTGTTTGCTCTCTTAAAGTCAACATCTCTATACATACATTAAAGTATCCATGTGTGTCTTAGTCCTCTGTGTCATACAGCTTCATTTAGAAACACATCAGTGCTCCACACTTTTTCACTGGGTGACATCTTCCTTCATTACCACGAACACACCTGCTGCTGAAACTAGTCCCCAACTCATGCACCATTAACTTCGGTTTGAGCTACGTTGGTTCAAATCTACAGGGACCAGCTGCTTAAGGAAATCTCTGAGCATTATGAAAACATTTCATTGAATATATCTTTGGGCAGCTGCTTCAGATATAGGTCTTCAGTAGGAACCAAGGGAGAGACCCCTTCGTCTCTGCAGCAGTTGCACTTTATTGGTCCTGGTCTGCAGTGAAAATATTGTGGACCATCCAAGTAACGGTGATACAAATATACGCTTTTACTGATATTTAAAAAAAGATGAGTTTCTATTCATTTTATTGAACAAAATTTGATGCAAGACATTTTAAACCTCTGAATCTTCTTCGCTTTGCTTTGATTGGTACTTTAAATGTGTTGACTGTGGTGACCTGTGGCGGCTCAGTAGATGTCTCTGCAGTGCTAATGCTGTGCACACCGTAAAAACACATTCAAGATGAAACAGGCTGAAGTCAGTGGTTCAGAAGGAAGTGTTGCAGTGAGTATTTCCCTCGTAATGCATCGACAACAACACAGTGCTATTTTTGGATGTGCTTTTCCCTTCCCTCTCTTCCTCTCACCTCTCCCTCCCTCCTCTCTCCTGGGCCCACACATCCTTCGTATGGAGGAGATGAAGGAGGAATAAAGGAGGGGGAGCTGGGTCACATCACTCTGCTCAAGGCTGTTTACTTTCCCTCTTTCTCTCCTGCTCGCTCTCCATCTTTTTCTCCGTCTATCTCCTTCTCCGTGTCTGCCAGGTTTTTCCCTTCATTTCGCCAACTTCTCCCTACTTTTCCCCAAATTTCCACACATCCGTTGCACGTCTCCACACTTTCTATACTTCTGGTCATCTTGTGTCTGTCGGCTTTGGTTCACTTGTAAGTTTGACACAGAGAGGAAATGGTAAAAGGATTTGCATTTATATAGAGCAGCACGATATGAGAAGAAACCGGTGCCCCTGTGGACTGAGCTACTGTGGCCCCACTGTCACATTGTGGTATGAAACTAGAATGGCCCTCAGTGGAGCAGAAGGAGGCACCAGCCACCTACATCCACCTGCTTTCTCACATCAAGATCCATGCAGAAGCAACACCTGCCACGTTCATACACTGATGGCACAGGCTGCCTTGCCAGGGCAAGCACTTTCTGTCCAAAACCATTCACACACACTCTCACAGCGAGGCTTCAGTGTTTTTGCCAAGGACAATTCAACATTCAGCCAGCGCTGGGGATCGAACCACCAACCCTCCGACGAGTGGACGACCTGCTCTACATCCTGAGCCCCAGCCGCTCTCTGGAGGGAGAGAGAGGGGGGAGAGAGAGAGAGAGAGGGTGAGAGAGGGGGAGAGAGAGGGAGAGAGAGGGGAGAAGGAGATGACCTTGTAGAAGAGGGGATGTCTCTTCATGCTGTCACTGGGTATTACTTCAGCTCATCTGCTCCCTTATTCTCTCTCTCTCCTTCACATTAGTTGCACCCTAGTGAGCGTCCATAACAGAGGCAGTCTCTGCCTCTCTGTGTCCTCTCCTGGCTGTCTGCACTCCCTTTACACAGCCTTTAAATGGCCGGCATGTTGTGCTGTTATTCCAACTTGCCAGTCTGTATAAACCACCCAAACACAGAACAGGGGGCGTAGTTGTTCAGCCTTTAAGCTGGCAGTGGAGGTCGTACCAGAGTCTGTCTGGTGTCTGTCTATGAAGGTGAGCCAGCCTGATGGGACACTGTAACAAGCACTGATGTGTTAGACGTCACTCCTCCTGCTTCGGGAACACCGGCATGCTATCTAGAATGCCACCACCGTTTGTTTTAGTGTAAATTAGCACTGACAGGTCCAGTTCATGGCAGTAATGTGGGATCTCTGCGTAAAAGGGGCTTGTCTCTGTTGTGTCGCAGCTTTAGCCCGGTTAGACTACTCGAAAGCTCATCTTTTTTGTAGTCTTGTTGAACTGGGTTGAAGGCATTTTATTAGTTTGGTGACTTAAAAGGCATTATGAATCTTTTCTAGACCTCAGCCTGGTCCATGTGTGGCTTATACGGAAGATACGGAACAGTCAGTGTCAGAATGCTGAACCAGAACAGGCCACTTTGTGAAAATGACAGGGCTGCATGATATGGTCAAAAAGTGACATAGCAGTTATTTTTGACAGCTATTGTGATTGCAATATATTTCATGAGTATTATGGATGATAACATTTTACATCAGAATTTTCATTGTCATTGAAAAAACGAGTAAAATAATGATGATGTGGCATTTCTCCTGGTCTCTGCCGAGCAAACCTGTTTGTTACTGCCGGAGAACAATCCGTACATTGTGCTCTCTGCTGGGAGCCTTTGAAATCATCATGTTACGATGTTCATTTGACCAGCCCTAATTGATACATCAGTTGAAGTGTAAGAGCTGAATGTTGGAGCAATCAGCAGAACTCTATTTGTTGTATTTGCATAGATGTGACCCGAGACCTGTGGACAGCTGAATTGTCAGTTTGCATTAACACTTAAAGTAGCCCTCAGCTGAAGAGTAGTGATGGAAGTGAAAGCACATGTTGCATATAATATGCTGGGGCAATACCAAAACTGTAAATATATATTGTCCCAAATACTGTGAAACTAAGCCCTCCATGCTCTTTGCACTTTGAAGACCAAGTACCAGTGATGAGTTTTTCATTTGAACAGTATGTGAATCAGAATGTAGGTTTGCAGGGGAAGTGTGTGTGCGTGTGTGTGTGTGTGTGTGCATGTGCGTGTGCAGAACCAACAAGTACAATGGCTGTAAATGTCTGGTCCTGGATGTAGGAGCATTTACACTGCAACATCCACAGCATGGCCCACTCACCCTCAGTCATGCATGATTAGCTGCTGGGTCCCAACACTGCCATCCTCCCATCTCTCCCTCCATCTCCTCATCATCCCTCTCTCTCTCTCTCTCTCTCTGCCCTTCCATCTGCCTTTGTTCTCATTCATCTGCATGTCTTCTCACTGAAATATTGCCCTGCGTTTTTCACTTTTAACAATTTTATTTCAGTAATGATGAAACCATGCATTTGTACACACACACACACACACACACACACACACACACACACACACACACACACGCACACACACACACACACGCACACACACTATCTTAGTGAGTCTCTGCGTTTTATATTAGCAGGGAACATCAAACGTGTCTTTGCCCACAGCAGCCCTGCTTGAATTTCTTCTTTGCATGAGATTTCTTCTTCTCTGCTCACTGTCCCTGCATGATGAGATTTCTCTCTCTCTCTCTCTCTCTCTCTCTCTCTCTCTCTCTCTCTCTCTCTCTCTCTCTCTCTCTGTCTCTCTCTCTCTGTCTCTCTCTCTCTCTCTCTGTCTGTCTCTCCCTCTCTCTCCCTCTCTCTCTCTCTCTCTGTCTGTCTCTCCCTCTCTCTCCCTCTCTCTCTCTCTCTCTCTGTCTGTCTCTCCCTCTCTCTCCCTCTCTCTCTCTCTCTCTCTGTCTCTCTCTCTCTCTCTCTGTCTCTCTCTCTCTGTCTGTCTCTCCCTCTCTCTCTCTCTCTCTCTCTCTCTCTCTCTGTCTGTCTCTCCCTCTCTCTCCCTCTCTCTCTCTCTCTCTCTCTCTCTCTCTCTGTCTCTCTCTCTCTCTCTGTCTGTCTCTCCCTCTCTCTCCCTCTCTCTCTCTCTCTCTCTCTCTCTCTCTCTGTCTCTCTCTGTCTCTCTCTCTCTCTCTCTCTCTCTCTCTCTCTCTCTCTCTCTCTGTCTCTCTCTCTCTGTCTGTCTCTCTCTCTCTCTCTCTCTCTCTCTCTCTCTCTCTGTCTGTCTCTCCCTCTCTCTCTCTCTCTCTCTCTCTCTCTCTCTCTCTCTCTCTGTCTCTCTCTGTCTCTCTCTCTCTCTCTCTCTCTCTCTCTCTCTCTCTCTCTCGTCTCTGTCTCTGTCTCTCTCTCTCTCTGTCTCTCTCTCTCTCTCTCTCTCTCTCTCTCTCTCTCTCTCTCTCTCTCTCTCTCTTTCGACTCTTTCTTGCTTGTTGGTAATTGTGAGGGGAAGCCAGCCAGCAGCCCATGGACTCAGAAGCTGCTTCATATATTTATGTACCTCTGGGGGACCGTCTCTCTATCAAAGTCTGTGTGTCTCTCCCTCTCTCTCCTCTGCTGATTGATATTCTGTAGCAGTAGAGAGCAGCAGCAGCATCATTTGGTCCGTTGTCAAGGGAAGGGGAGCCTTGGTTACAGCGTTGTCAACCTGGTTGCCGCTGCGGTAGACTAGTAACTCAGATTCCAGGCGGCTTGACTCTCCTCTTTTTGTGTTCATCTCATCACATCTCATCTCACTTATCCTTACATCCCTTTATCATGTTGGAATCTTTTTGCCTTCAGTTCTATTTGACATCTTCCTCGTCACTGGGCACGGATGATGCTCTCATCTTCATTTCCCTCTTGCTGTTGACATCACAAACCTCCCATCTCTTCCCTTTCCTTTCTTTCTTTCCTTTGTTCCGTTTCATCCTCCTCTTAAACCATTTCTTCTCCTTCATGCTTCATTTTCTGCTGTCTGTCACCGGTGATGCTCTCCTCTCTATCATTGTCCTCTTCCTCTCTTAATTCCTTGCCTCTCTTTGTCTGTGTCCTTGCTCATGCCATCAAATCCATTTCTTTCATCATCTTGTTTCTCTTTCATTTATTTCATAGCTATCAGGTTTTACATCTTTGCTTTTCTACGTTCTTTCTATTTTTATGAAGTTCAAATGATGCTCTTTTGATTATTAGGCACGTACAGATTTGCCTTTTGTCCTTACATAATCTCTTTCTTCAGTCTCATTTGTTTTCCTCCCTGCTCGCGGTCCACAGATCTCCCTCCTCTCAGCACCTGCAGTTCTGTGCTCTCCACAAATTTCGCCGGAGCACAACAGTGATTATTCTTGTTCAGCTCAGCTGTTGTTGTTTTTCTCTCCCTCCTTGTTTCCAAATGAAAGCATTCTGATTGGCTCTGTTTTTGTTGTATTGTAGGAGTCACTCTTGCAGTATTAAAGTGCCATATTCCTTAGGACTTGTTGATCCTAACTGATACACTGTTGCCTGTTACATCTGAAGCAATGTACTTTCTTGTTTCTTGTAATTGTTTGATTGATAGCGTAAAGTTGTGAATGAATTATGAGCAACCATGCGTTTTTATCTCCATCAGATAAATGGCAAATGGCATTCAAGTAATACATTAACTATCGTCTATCGATATTCCTTACACAATGCTACCAAGGTAAGAGGCCCAACTCTGCTGCTCAGACCAAACTGCAGCCAGTCAGGATAGGTGTGGTCAGGTGAGCCGTCATCTGAGGAAACCCTATCAAGCCAGCCACTGCTTGGATTATTATGTGGATCTGTTTGTGCTGTATCAGTGTCGGTGCTTGAAGCGGCCAATAGGGAGGAAAGACTTGCAGTCATCTGTTTAGTTTTGTACCTAATACAGTATTAATTAATAACCAACACAAATAGAATCTGATTCTGTGGGAAACACTGAGTGGGTTTTTGTCCACTTGGCGAAAACCAATGCAGTCTAATCCCAAAGTCCAGCAGGATGTCTTTTGTGTGAAGGTTCTCGTGTTCAGTCTTGTTCAGACTGCTTCACAGGAGTCTGGATCCAACCCGTGGTCATTTTGAGGGGGCAGCACTTTCTGCAGTAGAACAAAATGGTGTGCTTCAGTCTACTGCCTCAGTACAACGGTGACGGTGTGACTTCAGCGCTGCGTTTAATGACCACGTTCAACACTTATCGGCCACATCATTATCTGTAATGATGCGCTGCATATTGGCAATAATCCTGTTGATGACAAATGTAGTTGTCATGAAGACGCGGCTTGTCTGACGTAACATTTCCCCCAGCAGGAGTAGCACTTCTCTGTTTCTGAAATAGTGGCGGGGAGGCTTGGGTTCAAATCCCCCAGCTGGTTGTAATTTTGTGTGTGAGTGCTTCTTGTTATATGTGTGTGAGGCGATGGAGTTGGGGGAGGGGGGGTTTGGTTGGGGTAAAGGTTATAAAAGAGTCTTTTTAGCCTGGCTAGTCTGCATGTTTTCTGTGCAGTCAAGCTCAATAAATCAGATTAGAGTTTTTGGAGAGCGGATAGAGCTTAGTGTGTGTGTGTGTGGGGGGGGGTGTGTGTGTGTGCACGTGTGCGTGCGCATGTGTGTGTGTGCACGTGTGCGTGTGTGTGTGTGTGTTGGGACGTGACGTAGCGGAGGGCAGCCCCCTGGGGCTGAGATGCAGACAGACAGAGATGGAGGGTCATGTAGCTGCTTAAAAACCTCCTGATGTCATCAAAAAGGGTTAAAAGGCTCGTTGGACTGGAAACAGGACCGCTGCATTCCTGCAGAATGACAGAAAGGGTTGTGGCCTGATTGATTCAGTATTGTTGACTGTTCACATCTAGGTCATTCAATAGATTAAAAAGGACTCTAACACACATTTTATTTAAACTTCCACTGTTATCAGCAGTATATATGATCCACGCAGACAGAGAGCACATATAATATATATATATGTATATAATATACTGTATATATAATATCTAGTACATATAATATCTCATCCTCCTATTAATGTTGTCTCCCATTTTTCCTGGGCTCGCTTCTCCTTTATTCTATACCTTGTGTTGGTATGTGTTTTCTCCAGCTTTCTCTGGCGCTCTGTTTAAAAGGCAGATTTGCTTCTCTATCCGCATTGGTCGTTTGCTTTCATGCCTCATGCTCATTGGCTGCCAGCGGCCTGATGTGCAGCCAGCCAGAAAGCTGCTCTGCAGCCGTTAGTGATGGGCAGATTATATGCTGCTGAGCTGCTGTACACACACACACACACACACACACACACACACACACACACACACACACACACACATATATATGAACTGTCAAACCTGAGCGAGGCAGTCAGCTACATCTCAGCTTCATTTCTCAAATGAAAGGCTGAACTCACTGAACTCAAAATTCCAAACCCCAATACACACTACTCTGTACACATGTAGATCTGAAGGGAAACATGAATTGATCTTTGAATATTATCATATAATTCTGGGCTGAGGGTGAGTCACATGTGTCCCCTATTTGTGCAATTTATAACGCTTTCTTCTGGCATAATTTCACTGTTCATTATAATAGGAATGTTGGAGAAACACATTGAAATAGGTAACAATATTTCACAGCACTTAAATACTGAGAAGTGTCAGCTGTGACAATGTAAGTGTGAACACTGTCATGACAAATCCATGAAGCATCATCAGCGGTGCTGCCACAGATTCTGGGCCCCTGGAGAACAGCTCTCTGTGGGCCCCTTGTCTGAGCAGGGTCCTGAATCCCTCTCACTGGGGTCGTCTGCACAGTGTGGAGCAGGGTTGGCCTGGATGGTTCCTGTATGTAGCTGGTGCTATGAGCAGGCCATAAGAACAGAGTGACACACAGCCTGGAGTGATTCTCAGAGTGGATACTGATCGTATCACATGCTGTTCTAACTATGGCACCTGCTCGCCTTTGTTCTCTCTGGCTCTTATTTCTGCTCCTCACTGTGGCTCTGTGTGTGTGTGTGTGTGTGTGTGTGTGTGTGTGGCCAGTGCTCATGGCTGCCTCTGGTTACTATGGCAACAGACTCAGCAGACACTGAGTCTTCCCATTCCTATCCTGTGTGTGTTTTTCTTGCCTGAATCATCAGTGTAGTGTGTTGGTGCAGAGCTCTGTGTGTGTGTGTGTGTGTGTGGAGGTTATCAGTGTGTTTGCTGATAGTAATCAGTGCATGCAGACAGATGGCACTCACAGAGGGGACAGACTGTATAGTTATGCTCTTCACTTCTCTTTGCATTATCCCGAGTGTGTGTTCTGCATGTTCAATATGTACTATATGCAGACACACACACACACACAATCTGATTGCGCCAAAGGTTGAACAGGAATGTCTCCCTCTCCCTGTCATCATCTTTTCCCATGTGCCTGACAGAGCGGCGGAGTGACATCAGCATCGTGTACTGAGATGGATGAGGCAGGCTGGTGTGTTACAGACGCACAATTCTAGTGATAATAATACTAATAATGAGGAAGACAATTAGATCAGGCCATGTGCAGCACATCACTGGCATTTTGAATGTCCTGTGGGTAGCAGTGTGTTGAGCTTGTGAGCCTGCCGTTTTGCTGTAATGTCGTCTTTTTCTGGCAGCTCTCAGACTGCAGTGTGTTCACCTCAGCAAACAGAGTTGCGTCACGACTGCTGCTGACAACGACGTGGTTTGTGTAGTCAAACACACTTTGCTAAGCTTTTGAAGTGGGTCTGATGTTCTCGGGGGGAAAATAAGCCGGGGGCCCCGTCAGTGTTGTTCCTGCTCTGTGAAAGGACACACGACGAGTTTACATCATTCACAAGCTAAAGGAATGATGGGGGCAGTGATTCAGTATGATCTGTGATCGTATTCTGAGGATATGGTCGTATAATGTGATAATGTTTAAAATAATCAGTAGGATCAGTTTGATAATTCAGTATGTTGTTTATACTTATGCCAAATTATATTTATCTATATAGAAGAAAGATTGTCCATATTACCATGAACTTGAGTTCAGTCATGAAAGTTAAAGAAGATGATAAGTCACAGTGTGTTGACAACGTGTTTCACCCGCCGACAGCAGCAAACATTCAGCTATATCAGGTCTAATAACTATGGATTTTATTGTCTTTCTGCCTGTGGCTCATAAAACTGCTGGTCCCATTCTATGTCTTCAGTCAGCTGGAATAAAGTACAACCCAAAGCATGCTTTATCTTCCTGTTTTTCCCACATGGATAACTGTGATCTCTGTATCAGTCTCTTTTCCTTTTGCTTACATAATATTCCACCAAGGGGAATTCATCCTCCCACAAAGAAGCAGATCATCTGTTTTCTCTGTCACTTCGTTTTTTCTCGAACCATAACCGTCTCATTGTCTTGCGTCACGCGCTGCGCCGACTGTGACATGACTGATATCAGAACTGTGATTGTATGACATTGTTTGCATTCCATAGTAAGTGATAGTCAGAAGCAGTGATAATGGCTGCTTCTGTGTTTGTTGTCACTGTTGTTGAGTTCAGCACTGGCTCACTCAGCACTGCCCTGTAATTTCCTGTCCCTACATGGCCCATTATTGGCCTGAGCCCAACAGGCAACAGTTAGTGTAAGACTGAGTTTGAATGGCTCGGGGCTGACACAGAGCCATGTACACATGCATGAGTGTCTGTGCTTATTTACACCATTTGTGGCAGTCTTGCTAGTTTAGACGATTACAATGAAACACACACACACACACACACACACACACACACAGTGCAGTGGCTGTCAGGTTAAGCCAGGATAGAGAATTAAAAGTCAGGTGACTTTCTCATATTCTGTAGCACCTTTTATCACAAACACAGTGTATGATTCAGTGCATTTCTGCCAGCTGAAGACCAGAGCATGGAGACCAGACACAAGCCTGCTTCAGCATGCAAGTTCTTTAAGCATAATGTATAATGTTAATATCAGGTAAATGGAATTTGTGCTGTTCGTGTTTTTAGTGAGGCATTGTTGGCACTCTCTCTGAGCGAGCCGGCTTAGACAGAAGAATGTGGCTGCTGCACTCTGCTGAAGAGGCAGCAGGGTCACACTAGGTGAGAAGCCTGGACTGGAGGGACGGACCTGGAATAGAAAAGGATTCAGGATCTGCTGCTCTCACAGGAACACAGGGGTTGTTACTGGGGAATTGGTTGTAGTGATGACAGATGTTAAAAACAGGAAGTGAGCATTACGCTGTCCACATGATGGATTTATAGCTTTTTTGTTTTTTTAAAACCTACTGATTGGATTCTTTTTGAATGTTTTTTTACTGGAATTACACATCAGCAGCATGATGTCACTGATTTATTGTTTTTTTGTTCATTGATTTTATATGTTTGTTAAGAGCATTAACGCATCAGTGGGAACATATCTGTCCCTTTTAGATATTCCTTCTTCTTTTTTTAAAGATATACCTGATCAGTATTGGTTAAAGAAAGAACATGTATATTTTTCATTTTAATTCATGTTGTTAGATATAGGGAGTTAATGACAAACGTAAATGCTAGTCACTGGAAGTGAAATGGACACGTAGACAGTGGCACATGGAGGTTAACCTTTGCTGTCTGAAATGAATTAGAGATGAGAGGATGGAGAGAAGAGGGTAACACGTGTGAGAGTGATGGATTACATCCTGGAATGACTGCTACTGATACAATAGAAATTGACAGAGTCATCAATGATCAATGGAGATGGAGGTGCAGAGTAAGACTGGATAGATGGATGAAATAATAAACGGATGGACTGCAGTCGCAGTAAACAAAGAAGGACAGGCTGAGGTGGCTGCGTCTGAACACTCTGTCGACTGCAATAGTGCATTATGGGAGAGGGGGAGGGTGGGAGGCTGGATGAGGAGAGATGCACTCGGTGATCCCACTTCCTCTCTGCTTATGGAAGCAAGAGTGGGGGAGGGGTGAGTTATATAGAAGGAGGGGTGAGGGAACGGGGGACAGAGGATCAGAGAGGAGGGGGTGAAGATGAAATGAGAAACATGTCTAATGTATACACACACACACACGCACACACACACACACACACACACACACACTTGCAACAGACACTCAGTGGATTATATGTGGACAGTCACCAGAAAGGCTTGTGTGTTAGAATACCTCTACATCAGTGCTGATTCCGTGATCAAACTGAATGTAATATGATCAACTTCAAACAGCTGCTGGAGCCTCACTTAGACATTTTTCTACTTCATATGCATTCAGAATTGTAGAGCATGATCTGTTAGAAATATTACCTTTCCTCACTTTTCTTTACCGCCTCCTTCTTTTCCTTTTCCCCCCCCTTCCTCCTCTTCATCTGCCCCCTTCTTCTTTTGCTCCTCCTACTTCTTCCCCTTCTTATTACTATTATTATGTCTTCAGAAACAGTTGTTTAATGGTTCGTTTTGGGTCTGGGTGTTGAAAGGATTTGGGGGGGTGTCAACCTGCACTGTGTATAATTTTTGATGAAAAAATGCTCCATCCCAACAGGCAAATCTGAGCCCTGCAAAAACTGTAAAGCCTCTGCAGTCACAGTCGGCTTGGTGTGTGATGTTGTCACTGAACATGTTCTTCCTGTGTGTTGTGCAGGTATATGTGGAATTTGATGACCAGGAGTGGGAGAAGAGAGAGTGGGTGAAGGTCTATGAGGATTTCCAGCTGTTTCTGCTGGAGCACCAGCTGGTCTGGGCCAAGAGGAAGGAGGGAGCAGGAGGAGGAGGAGGAGCAGGAGCAGGTGGAGGAGCAGGAGGCCTGCTGCAGGGGACCAAGGCCAAACACATACAGTGGCCTGCCCTGGTAAGACCTTTGTTTTCTATTTATAGACAGGACACAATAATGGGAACGGCCGGCCAGATGAGCACGCTGCATATGCCCTGACACAATCTCCACAGTTTTGAAGACAAAGTATGGAATTCTCCTGATCAGGCTCACTCTTCATCCTCACGGTGTTGTCTTTGTGGTCTTGGATGTTAACGGTTCCTGAGTGGCAGCCCTGCCACAGTTGCCTCCGTCAGTTTTGTCGAGCCTGTCTTACAGAGGTTCTGGTTGTGTCGTCAGTGTTTAGCAGCTGTGTTGGGCTGTGACTTTTGAGCATCATACGACGGCAGCGTTTGTCCATGTAGACAGGTAGTTTGTTTCTTTCTTTGTTACGTGGTCACATGAATTTCTGAGTGGTGTAACAGAACATAGCTGATCCACCATCCTTGTGGTTTCCCATCCCACGGTTCAGCATGCATGTGAACAGCCAATTCACTGAAAAATGTGACCACCATAGCGTGAAATAGAGTTTTACTGCTGTCCTTACCTTTTAAAATAATAACTCCTCCAATCTTGGAGTGTAAAGACGAGACAGATGTGTGCTGTGGTTTACTTTGAAGCAAAGTGATTGGGAAGAGCCACAGATTTAAAAAGCGTCCCCTTTGCCTGCAGAGTGAAATCCTGCCGGTGTTCCCAGGTCTGCTCCGTGGGTTTGTGATCAGTGCCCTATCATTCGTCAGAGTGTTTTGTGTTTAGTATTTCTTGCAGCTTGTTTTGCCTCGAGTAGACGGTTTCCACTTGCAGGAACTTTTCTAGGAACCCAAGAACCTTTTATGAAACTTGTCTGTCTTACCTGCGTTTCCACAAAAAGAACCATCTCATCCATAGCCCCTGCTCTGGGGAGAGTACGTGCCGATGCCTCAGGACCTGCTGGGCTGAGTCTGCTGCTCCTTGGTGAATCAGAAACCTCACAGCTGCTAAACAATCATCAGACACTGAGCAGAGTGTCTGTATGTTTGAGGAGGATTGAATATAGTCAAAGTATAAAAAAAACTTAGTGACAGCTGAAACAAATTTATTTGTCTGATAGTGTGTGTGTGTGTGTGTGTGTGTGTGTGTGTGTGTGTCATTAGTAGTGAACACATCAGCACTCTGTTGCTCAGTCTGCTCTGTGTCTCTGTCATCACACACACACACACATACATACATGCTTTGGTGTGGTGGAAGTGTGGTCGCTGTGGTGTATTTGTTGTCGTCTCTATGTCATACACACACACAGTCTCACACACCCTTCAGACGACAGTGGTGTGTGTAGGCATGCTCCTGCTGAGGCCCTGTGGATGTGTGTGTGTGGCAGTCAGCTGGTAGTTTTAGTCTGCTGGAGCTGAATGTTTTTGTGTCTGTCCGTGACTGAAGGATTGGGTTCATAAATGTTTGACACTGATGGCATTTAGTTTTGGACCGTGTGCACGTCTGGCTGCTCACGAGCGTCACACAGTGTGCGCGCGTGTGACAGTGGCTGCAAGTGTGTGCATGGAAATGTGATTCACTGTTTTGATTATGTAATAGCAGAGTGCACAGCGCCATCTGGCACATGCATGGAAGATAAGAGTTCAAAGACTCTCTCACACACACACACACACACACACACAGCTTTCTGCTTGTTTTTGTCTCTGTCTGACTCCTCCTGTGTTTTTCAGTTGTTTGGCATATCTCTGCCCCTCTGCTGCTATTGTCATAGCAGAAAATCCAAATCTAGTACAGACAGACACACACACACACACACACACACACACACACACACACACACACACATGTCTTTGGGCTTGTAGCTCTAAGCCCTTAGAAACAGTGAATCACTCATTTTTGATCAATTATGAGTCCAGTTGTTAACAATGAAATGATATGATTAAAGTTGCACATGGAGCAGAACTGAATCTGAATTCAACTCTTTTACTGTAGCTTGAATGTGCATTTTGTTTAAAAGCAGCATGAAGTCATAGTTTTTCAGGGCCCTAAGTGACATCTTCAGATTGTTGTTTTTGTCTAAAATGTTTAACATTTTTCTCTTAAAAATGACTGAAACGATGAAAATGTTATCACAAATCTTTGCCATTCATTTCCTGTGTGAATGTACATTATTCTGGCTTTAACTAGACGCCTGGTGAACATGAAGGGAGGTGGAGTCCATAGCAAACAGCATCAACGCTAAACTGGAATATTCTCTGTTCTCTGAGCTGCTTCAGGCTTCAGGCTCTGTTCAGGCTCGTCTCAGCTCTCTCTTTAGTTGAGGCACATGTATAGTACATGCAGCTGCTGGACAATAGAAGTACCACAGTTTCACTGGAACTCTCCTGGCACTAGTGAGCACTACAGCCCTGAGAATCTGCTGAAATCAGATTGAAGTTTTCCACAACTTCAGCTGTGGACAGGACCAAAGGGACAGTTGAGTTTGCATCAGCATTAACATGGTCGTGGAGAAATGACAAAGAGAACATGTCTGTCTGCTGAAGAAATGCACAAACTAGCAAGTGCTTCATTCTCATTCTCATTAGTTCAGTCAGAAAGAAGCTGCATCTGAAAGAGTCTTGATTGTATTCTGATGCCTTGCTCCTGGATAAATGAAATGCCTGTTGTAGGGTTCTCTTATACAACTAGACATAGTTCAATAAAGCTTTAATACAGAACCTTTGAGAATACTCATGCATATTTTGTCATTAACTATAAATGTATTATATTGTCTAATCAACAGCCCTAAACCCAAATATATTTATTTAACAATTGAAACGTTATCAGCTGACAGTTTGTATTTCAACTTGAACACTTTACACCATTGAGTCTTTCTTTTCATGCTCTGTTGATCTAGTGATCAATGAATTCTCTGCTCCACAAGTGATAATGTCATTAACTGGAGAGCCATAGTGTGACAGTGAACGGATGCATCCAGTCAGTCAGTCAGTCAGTCAGTCAGTCAGTCAGTCAGTCAGTCAGTCAGTCAGTCAGTCAGTGTGGGCTGTCCCACACAGAGGCACCTTATGTTAGCTCTCCTCGTTAATGGCAAATTAGCTGTGAAGAACAAAGATGCGATTAGAGCAGCCTGATCACAGCAGGATGGAAACGCACGAGGCAAACGGAGGACGGACTGAAAGAAGTGTTGAAGTCTGACCTGAAATGTAGCAGAACGTGTCTCTGGTCTACTGTCACAGAACCGATCATTGTTCAGTGGGGTTAATGACAGCAGCAGCAGTAGTAACGCTATAAATAGAACATGTGATGCTGGTAGTCGGGACAGCTGCAGCAGCAGTAGTAGCTGTAGGTGGAGCAGCAGGACGGTGCAGCTGTAATCTGATCAGCTGGATTGGAACTGGAAAAGATCCAGACCAGGTATCAGCCACAGGTTGTAACACTGAGCTTCAGTCCACTTCATTATGAATATACCACAGGCTGACTGAGGACCGTCACCAACAGTTACACTGACCAGCCAATGATGCACCTCCTCATCGCACAGACAGGCGCTCACTGCTCTAACTACGAACTGAACCCAACCCGACAGAGGCAGTTCTGCTGTGAACAGAGCAGCCACTGCAGCTTCACTCCTCTTCAGGCTTCATTCATAGGGGTGTTCATCTGTACCTGTGTGCATCATGTGCCAAACATGGCTCATCAGTGTTTGAATGTGTGCACATGTATGAGGCATGTTGTTCTGTGTGTAGAGGCAGCTGGTGTCAGATGTAACACTGTAGTGTTATTTCTCTCTCTTATAGGATGGGGTTAGCTCTTTTTGCTAATAGAAACTGCCTATTTTCTGTCTCTCTCTCTCTCTCTCTCTCTCTCTCTCTCTCTCTCTCTCTCACACACACACACACACACACACACACACACACACACACGTTATGACCTTTTCCCTTTCAAACTACAGTCATCTGTTGAAGTATGTCAGTGCAGCTGAGTGTGTGTTGGCCTGTGTGTGCAGCTGTCCTCTGTGCTGATGCTGCCGTCTTTTAATAGAGAGAGAGGATTGGCAGTCAATGAGCGGCGTTGTGTAAGTTAGAGTCCTAGTATAGTAGTGTGCTGATGTACATGATGTGTGTGTGTGTGTGTGTTTGCATGTGCATGTGACAGATGATCCTTGTTGTGTTAAGAGCTGCTGCTTTAATGGCAGCAGTCCTGGGAGACGGGCCCTGCCCCAGGCTGCATGTTTGGGTTGAGTCTGTTGTGTTGTAAAGTTCCCAGTGACCCCATCCTGCCTGGCTCCATAACTCACCAAGACAGCCCCACCCCCTCCCCAACACACACACACACACACACACACACACACACACACACACACACACACACACACACACACACACACATTTGGTTTTAATTTAGCCTTCTTCTGTTTACTCTGCTTGGTTTTTCTCTGTCTTGTGTTGCTTATCCTTTGGTTTCCCATAGATACAGCTGAACAACACTGTCTGCATTTTCTCTGTTTCCACCGTATAAAAAACAACAGAATAATCCGATGACATGCTTTAATGCACATTCATTTACAGTGGCCTATTTAAGTGACCATATCATGTTAAATGCCTGGAAGTAGCATGGTTTGTGTGTCATGTCCATGATAACCATCATAAATAGTGCAATACTGTGTGCCTGATGACATCACAAAAAAACACCCTGACCTATAAAGGTTATGAAGCATAATTGATATTTCCCATGTCTAGTTTCTTCTTTGTTGTAGACAGAGTACAGAAACCTTTTAGTGAAGTCTACACAACAACAGAATGTGTAGTTAATGGTTCACACACAGAAGGATTTAAGCCAAAATACAGGGAGTGCTAGTTCGTTACAAGTTCAGTACTTCAAATATAACATTTAACATTCTACTCCAATGACCTGACCAGCCAGAGAGGAAAAGGAGAGTGGCTTCATCCAACCCACATGTTTAGATCTCGTAAACAGTCTGAGATTGACTAGATTTTGATTAGGTTTTTAAGTGTTGGGTTGTGACGAGAGAGAGCCATGTAGCGTGGCCCAGAGTGCAGCGTTTGTTATTCAAACAGTGAAGATAGTTTGAGCCTTCAGCTGATAACTAACCTCTTATCAGCTTGAGGTTATGAGTTGGGTACTATGTAGAGCTGAAACAACCCATTTATTTATCCTTTAGTGAGTTGAGAGTTTCTTTGTCGGATGTGATAGTAAATGTATCTTGTTGTTTTGGACAGTCATATTACGTCAATATATCCCAGTGTTTCCTCTAGAATTTTTTTCAGGCCCGTGGCACCCACCGAAAAAACCCTAAACAGACGAGACGCGTATTATATCACTTTAATGAAATCATTAGGCTTATTCTCACCTTTAATCAAGGTTGCATGGGCCTGAAAGGCTGCAGCATGGTGGTCTGACCCCATGTGAGCATCAAGCACATCTTTTCTGTACATTTCAGAGGGGATCTCAATGAAAACCCTCTGGGATGGGCCTCTTTCAACGGGCAGCTTATGCTGACGGCATATGCGACAAAACATCCCTACACATAATTGAGAGTATATCAGTTATAAATAATTTAAACACTGAACAAACATTAAACATTTCAGTTATTTGTTTTATTATAACAGAGTTGCATACATTTGATAATGCTTGGGGGAAAATGACCCCAGCGGTTCTAGTGGAAAACTATTGTCTGTGTTATTTTCATCATTATTGCTTACAAAAAAATAGGAGCTCAATCAGAACAAAAATATAAGCTAAATAACAAATTTTAAACTTACCATGGGGAGTGTGGTACAACCAAGGGCTGTATTTATGGTTTCTAAGCCATTCGGGATCCCAGCCAGATGTCCTGTGTTTAGCAGCATTTTTTTTGACTGGGTTACCAGTTGGCCCGGACCCGGGGTCACGGGTCGGAACAGCGTCGGCAGTCGGACTGGGGTCACCCGTTGGACGAGGGTCGTCAGTCGGACCGGTATCAGTACTCACGCAGCCCCCCTCTCCACTGCAATCTGCCCCCCTTTCTTCCGTCTCACCTGCATCTTTATTTTTTCTTAGAGTTGCCTCATCAATTTTCATTGGCTCCGGAATCTGGCAGAAGAATTTCGTTATATTAATTTGTCCGTCGCCCGCGGTATTTTTTTTTTTTTCGGCGGCGCCATAGTTGGCCAGCTATGCTCGCGCTCTCAGCAACGGTGCTTGCATCGTTACTAGGCAACGAAGCAGGTTGGCCATAGGTTGACTCACGTGCACGTGTCACTGCACAGAAACGCTCCTGATTGATTGATTGTGTTTTTGTAGTAAACTCCTGCAAAATTGCTGATGACAATTTTTTTTTTTTTCTTTTCCGATTTTTTTGGCCTGGCGGGGGGTCTCTTTGGCCTGGCGGGGGGTCTCTTTGGCCTGGCGGGGGGTCTCTTTGGCCTGGCGGGGGTCTCTTTGGCCTGGTGGCCCGCCAGGCCTATACAATGGTAGGGGAAACACTGTATCCTATATCTTTTACAGTTTGTTGACCCAATGAGTGAACATGAAAACAATGAGCAGATGAGTTAATAATGAAAATAATGGTTAGTTACACTGCTAGTGCAACATACACTGTAAAATAAGCAGGATCCTCAGAAGTTATGTTTTGTCTTTTGTTGCTTGTTGAAACTAAAATGTGACTATCATAACTCCAGGCTGCTGGCTCTTTGGCTGGGGACTTTTTACTTTTTCTGGTAATGTCAGGGGCCCCTCAAGGAAACTAGCCTTCTCTTTGCATTTGTAAATTCATAGAAATGAAATGCGATTGGTTGTGTTGTACATGCTGGTGCTTTGCAACAGTCTGAAGTCAAATGTACAATAATATGGAACGTTATAACTCAACAGCTTCTGAAGCGTCTGGCTGTCTGTAAAGAAATGGTACAGGTCCTGTTGTCCTGCTACCTTCACAGTTATTAAGATGAATAGTCCCAGCACAAAATAAGATATGTTTGAGAGATGATTGTCTCCAACAACACTGAGGGTTCTACTGACACATTAAAGGTGGTGCTTGTTAGCTAGAATGTCTGGACACCACCTGACACCTTTCTGTGAAATGTAGATCTGTCCTGTTTTACTTAGATTTTGGGTCATGCAGTATTTCGTACGAAGAAATGAGGCCAAATATTCCAGTTCGGCCTTTCAACAGACTTTAGATTCGATATTAACATATGTTTTTATTATTGTTGGTCCCTATGAATGACAGGATTGTAGATGTGCATATTTCGAATGATGGCAACATGTTTGTCTACCAGTATTCTGTGATTTCTTCGGTTTCATTATCAGGTGGACCCTGATGGTAACAAACACAGTCTGCATGAAGATAGTGACTAGGGGTGGGAGAAATAATCGATTCTTAGATGCATCGCGATGCAGACGTGGACGATTCTGAATTGATTCACAAATGTCTTCAATTGATTTTCTAAATGTTAATTGACAACGTAATGTTGACGGAACACAAGAGGCAGAACTCTATAGTGTGGAAGTGCAGCGCCCGGACACTCGATGGCGTGCACATAACAAAAAACATGAGATGGCTGAGCGCAACATTCAACCGGCACGCTCTGCTTTAAAAGCAAGTGTGTGGAAGCATTTTGGTCTCAGGAAGAAACCACATGACACGTTTCCACCCAGAGGAGGAAGAAAAACAGTCGGTTGTAGTTGCTTCCAACCAGAGGACCATCGAGCAAGCGATATCAAATTTTCCGCCCGACTCGGAGAGGGCGACGCGAATTACAAACTCTAACGCTGCTTTTATTGCCAAGGACTTGCGTCCGTATTCAGTCGTCGAGAACCAGGGCTTTAACGCTATGTTGCGCACTTTGGGGCCGAGATACAACGTCCCATCTCAGAGATATTTCACTGACACAGCGATCCCGACACTCTACAATGAGACCAAGACCGAAGTCATGGTCAAGAAAGCGAGTAGAATGGCTTTCATTTGATTTATTAATTAAATACATTGGAAGTAAATTCAGTATGGATCATTACAAAAAAAAATTCTGTATAGAAAAAAAAGATGCATCGATAATCGTTTTGTCATCGCATCGCAGCCCTCTGAATCGTAATCGAATCGTGAGGTGCCTAGAGATTCCCACCCCTAGGAATGACGTTCTCTGATTGTCCTGTTCACTTCTGTACATACAGACTGATCATCTGACCAAGCCTTCACTGACAGCTAGCAGACTTCTGTACATACAGACTGATCATCTGACCAAGCCTTCACTGACAGCTAGCAGACTTCTGTACATACAGACTGATCATCTGACCAAGCCTTCACTGACAGCTAGCAGACTTCTGTACATACAGACTGATCATCTGACCAAGCCTTCACTGACAGCTAGCAGACTTCTGTACATACAGACTGATCATCTGACCAAGCCTTCACTGACAGCTAGCAGACTTCTGTACATACAGACTGATCATCTGACCAAGCCTTCACTGACAGCTAGCAGACTTCTGTACATACAGACTGATCATCTGACCAAGCCTTCACTGACAGCTAGCAGACTTCTGTACATACAGACTGATCATCTGACCAAGCCTTCACTGACAGCTAGCAGACTTCTGTACATACAGACTGATCATCTGACCAAGCCTTCACTGACAGCTAGCAGACTTCTGTACATACAGACTGATCATCTGACCAAGCCTTCACTGACAGCTAGCAGACTTCTGTACATACAGACTGATCATCTGACCAAGCCTTCACTGACAGCTAGCAGACTTCTGTACATACAGACTGATCATCTGACCAAGCCTTCACTGACAGCTAGCAGACTTCTGTACATACAGACTGATCATCTGACCAAGCCTTCACTGACAGCTAGCAGACTTCTGTACATACAGACTGATCATCTGACCAAGCCTTCACTGACAGCTAGCAGACTTCTGTACATACAGACTGATCATCTGACCAAGCCTTCACTGACAGCTAGCAGACTTCTGTACATACAGACTGATCATCTGACCAAGCCTTCACTGACAGCTAGCAGACTTCTGTACATACAGACTGATCATCTGACCAAGCCTTCACTGACAGCAGCAGTGAGGGACCACAGGTTTTAACAACAGTAAATTAGCTATTGATGATTAGTATTGATTATGATAATTCTGTCAAATGATGCTTATAAGATTACAAGTTTAGTTTTTTGTGTGTATGTGGTGTCTTTTTGCTGACTTCAGAGAAAACTGACTTTTAACTGATATTTGTTTGTGTGTGTACACAGTCACCAAGCCAACTTGTCAACTCCTACTTTTGGCTTAGTTTTCCTAAACACACTGTGTACATGCACACACACACACACACACACACACACACACACTGAAACTCCTGGACAACACACACAAACACACACTGAGTCCAACTGTCACTGTCTGCTTTCATCTCATATTGTTTTTGTTCAGGAGAGGAAGTTCGCACTCCTCCCCATTCGTGTGTGTGTTTGTGCATGTGTGTGTGTGAGTGTTCGTGTGTGTGCGTGTGTGTGTGTGTGTGTGTGTGTGTGTGTGTGTGTGTGTGTGTGTGTGTTTGTGCATGTGTGTGTGTGAGTGTGTGTGTGCGTGTGTGTGCGTGTGTGTGTGTGTGGAGGAAATAAGTCTTGTGAGTTTCCTGTCTGTCAAGGGCCTGATAAGGTTGGATTTGCTGCAGTCTTCACTCTCCAGTTTCCTCTTTGTGCCCGTCTCATATAGCAGTGATGTAAATGCTACATCTTGGTGTTCAAGTATTTCATTGTGAACGCCATGTTGGGTTTTGTATTCCTCCTGTGTAAGTTGCAATCTGCTTGCTCAACTATTTACCTGCTCTGTATGTGTTATTTGCAGTATTTAGTCCAAGGAAATGAGACCAGATATCCCAGTTCAGCTTCTCATCTCAGACTTGATATTTGAATATGTTGTGTTTCTCATCGTTGGTCCCTGTGACAGACCGGATTAAAGATGTACAAATTTGACATTTTATTGGACACTGTTTATGGATTATCAAAACGGCTTGATAGTCTACCTGCACTGCTGGTATTTTTCTGGACTATTTCACTATTCTGAAACAGTTAAATAACTATAAGGCTCATTTAAGCTCCAGGAAATCATTCGTGGTGGGTTTAGTAGCAGTGTTTCTCAATACCCAATGCTATGCTTCAGCTGAGATGTGTCCTGGCTGATGTGTCCCCAGGCTTTTAACCAGCACTGGTATTGCTCCTTCTGCTTCTTCAAACAGATTAAAGGGAGGGGAAACTGGCAAGTGGCATCATCATCTTTGTGATGTTCATCTCTTCAAAAGAAGAATGTTGCAAAGCTGTAAAATAGGTGGACAGATTCCTCCTGTATGTCATTATCAGCTGAACTTCAATCCACTTTGATGGCGGTCGTCCTGCTCTGTGGAAACCTCAGTTCTCAGCCATAGGTTCAGTGTGGATGTGGCAAGAGTGTGTGTTTCTTTGTCTGTGCTGTAACAGTCCTTCTCCAGTAACACAGTGATCTCCACAAATAATGACTGAACAGGGGAGACACAGGGAATGTGGCGGACACGCTGCAGCTTGAGCCATACAAGCTTCCTGCTAATTATGTTTCATCAGCCACTTTCTCTCTTTCTGTGGACACTCACACACTCACACACACACACACACACACACACACACACACACACACACACACACACACACACACACACACGGTGACTCAGCCTCTCACCCACTCTCTCTGTCTCCTCTCTCACCACTCTGTTCTCCTCGTCAATTTGTGTGTGACATGTGGCCTGTGATGACACATCCTCTTCCTATATATATATATACACACACACACACACACATCCACTCACTATCACACCTTTTACATGAGGACAGCTGCCGACATACAGGATGTGATATAACGGTCTGATGTAACATAGGGCTGAAGTTTCTGTGCCATGGTAGTAAATAATGCTGATAATGTGATATGAGTAATAACTATGTGAAACAGGCCTCATTTAGTTTAGTGTTAAATCAGTTACCTGTACGCTTACACTGGCAAAATGAAGATGAATGTGATTGTAGTGTGACTGTCCACCCAGGTGCCATGTTTCCATGGCTTCAGACTGGAGCTGGGGCTGATTTCTATCATATGATGCAGAAACCAATGCTGATTTCCCATTAAACACAAAAGCCAGATGTGAGTGGGTCTGACTGCATTTTGTTTTGTTGTCCTGTGAAAGAGGTATTGCTTACTAATGGGACTGGACCCATTATCAGGCTGATAGGGAGCATTTTTAGATAAACTTTGGCTCTGATGCAGCCTCCCCTCGCACTCCACTGTGTTCCACCCACAACACTACCTGACTGGGAGAATGTCACAATCATTAGCCTACAATCACTGAATAATGTAAAGTAACTAGTAACTCAAACACACACAGGAGCAGCTGAAAGTGTGAGCCATTAGTCAGAGCTGACGGTCCCGTCAGTGGAGCTAATAAAGCTGTTAGTGGCTGGGTTCATCTGGTTCTTACTGCCACTGTGGGGTTTGTGCTGGGCTCAGGAGGCCGTCTGATCAGAATGGACCTCGCTTTGTCTCGCACTGATGTGACTCCATCACTGAAGCAGAATGCCAGCATTACACAACAGCAGAGGAAATAATGAAGCAACGCTGTTACATGACTTCTTGGCACACATGTGTAAAACATCAGCCATCTTTGACAAAACACATGACATACAGTAGACTGCAACCGCTTCAGATAACAGCTTTCAGTTGAAGTTGTTGTTGGTTGGCGTACAGGGTTACATTTTCTCATTCTATAAAGACATTTGGTGCCATGGCAGCAGTATAGTCTCCCTCCCTGTTAGTTTAATCGATCTTCAGCTCTGATTTGGCCTCTTCCAGCACTGACATGGAATCACATCTCATTTGACACCACAGAACTCCAACAGAGAAGAATGTGATGGTGGGATGCGATGTGATGCGGTTGCATCTCTGATCCAGATATTACATCACCCCTCTGTCTCCCAGGGAGCGTAGCGTACTGTGTGAAATCATTAAAGAGCTCGCTGCAGACTCCCATCAAAGA
>CM077804.1:387500-405000 GCA_039737535.1 Lagodon rhomboides
TTCCTGTATGCGTTCCTGAGGAGGTTTTACTGTAGTTGCTGCCAGCACAGGTGATTGGATGAAGAAATGCTCTAAGGATCTTCCCAAACAAACCTCCCAGCGCTGATGATTTGTGATTCATGAGCTTGTATCTGTTGGTTTCTACTCACAGAGCATCATAGTAAAACGACCACTGAGATACAGTGATGGAATGATTGATGTCAGTCAGATGACTTTCTGGCAGCAACATTGTTACTCAGGTCTGATAAATGTGCTGTACATGAATCCGACTGCAGGCAGGAGACAGTGTTGCAGTTATCATGAACAGACGTATACACAGCACACTGATTAATGTGTGCACACATTCAGAAATGATCTTCAGCTGTGGAGGATTCATACACACCAGTGTCCTCATGTCCACAGTCAGGTCTACAGAGACTCACTGGGAGTCACGTAGACGTATCCACAGCTTCACACACACAGACAGACAAACCTGATGCAGTGTGATTCCTTCACTGTGCTCAGGCTGACCTCAGTGACATGCAGATGGAGGGAACGACACACAGCCTGCTTTGATTTTCACATGAGAAACTGAATGGATCCGCTTAACAAGTACATTTCTTTTTCCCACTGAAGACAGGCGATCCACTGGGAACCAGATAGTGTCGTCTGGTTGACTCTAACAGTGTTTGGTGTTTGAGCCAGCCTGGCCTGTCACAGATCTATCACTATCAGCACATGTTATCAGATATGCACTGATTACTTCTTTAAAATGTGATGCAGAAGAAGAGAAGTCTGGGGGATTTTGTAAATTCCCTGTGAAGTCTGTTTTTAAACCGTTAAATGTTTTTTCTCCCTTATGTTTATTGTTCACAAGTGATTGAAAACCACATTTGATGGATCATTATAAAATGATTATGGCTGCACGATACTGGTATCATATTTTAGTTTTCTGCAATATATTTTGTGATATGAAAAAATACAGGAAAGTGAGATTTATAGGGAGCTAATCTAATGAATTCTTAAGCCATTACTTGATGAAATCAAAGTTTACCTCGGGATGATGGGGATGTTGAAGCCAGGTGAAGTTAGAACACCAGGTGGTCTTGATACCTGGCCTTTACCAGCATGTGGTCCTAACTCTTCACACATCATTTCATAAATGGTATTTTTAGTGTTCTCTGTATTCCCTGTATGAATGTCTTGGACGATCTTTTTTGAATAATTATTATTAATATCTATCTGTCGATTGTCTCTGATTGACAGCTGCTGTGCAGCACGGTGCCCCTCCCTCACAGTAAGGCCTCCAGGTTCATGTGGAACACTTACTATCTTCATACCAACTTGGATCTCAGGAAGGAAAACTGTATAAAGAGATGTTAGATTTAGATTAATACATGTCAGAATTAAAATTGTCGTAGTTTTCTCATATTTGGCTGGAGTGATTTGAAAATGGTCATAGCCTTAAAGCCGTTTCAGAGTGTTTTCCAACCACCACCATGACACATGGTGGCACACATCCTTTGCCCTATGAAGCAATGTAGTTCAGAGTTTAAGACCTGCAGATGAAGTCCTTCTGAATGTGTCAGACTCCAGCACAGACGGAAGAGAAGAGAAGCACTGCTAAATCTGTGGAGATAAACAACACCAAAGTTTTATTACATTTGATTAAATGACTTTCAGTACAAACTGTCAGTGTGGCGGAGAGCCGCATGAGATTTACTCGTCAGACGGAAATTATGCCCACATTTGGCGCTTGGCAGACTTCTGACTCAAATATATTCTTCCGACTACATTTACAGTAGTTGTAGAAGCTGTGTACTGGAGAGAATGGGACACATGATCTATTTGTGATTCAGGAGCTGACAGCAGATTCTGTGGTGACGTTCATGAACTCAGCAGTAACAACACAGCTAACATTGCCCTGATGTCAACTACAGGGAAATAAGCCACATGAAAACTCTGTTCGTCCGTGGTCAGGGTTGCTGTAAATGATCTTTAGCTGTACTGTGTATTCAACCTCACTAATCATTTATGGATTCATAGAAATGACTTGCAGACTGTCGTCTGGACTTTGATAAGCCCTGCAGTTAAGGTTAAAATCTCTGAATTTTGAGTAGGCTGCTTGTCTTCGTGCACACAGGATAAGTGTGTGGAAGTGCAGCTGCAGGCGGCTGGAAAGCTAGCAGTGTCCTCTATGTTTCTGAAGTGCTTTTCTTTTCCTTCGGACGTGGGTGGGGGGATCGTTGATACTGCATTTGATTTCGATTGCAGAAATCGATTTGAAATCAAAATCTTGACAGCCCTAATGCTCTGGTACATCATGGAAGTCACCTGCCTTTACTGGAATCCCAGTGTGGCTGTAACTCTGTCCAACATGTAGTGGTTAAAGTACAACACAGCCAAACTAGAATCTTTTGTCTCTTACACAAAAGAGCGCCAACTGCACCATCGTATTCTATAGTTTCATTCTGCTTCCAAAATGATGTATTGGTAATAAACTTAAACTGACTTTACTCGAGATATCCTGCGATTATAATCATACCATGATGGCAGATCCCTTGAACATCAGTTAGACTGGTGAGAACTGATGGACTTCCGTTGTAGGATTTGCTTGAGATTTGTATTAGTCACTCAATCTGTCTGTCCATCTGTCTGCAGGTCTTAAACTGTAGCATTATTAGTGGTTTCATGTTCCACAGTGGCACTGTGAGCAATACCCATCACATTTAGTGATGTAAATTTACACCCAAGGACAGTTGCAGGTATTAGCACTATTCAAATATTCAGATGTTATCTCCACTTATTTGATCATCACAGAGAAAACTGGCGGACAAAGAGAACCCAGATACGTTAGACGGAGGAGAGGTTCAGTGGAAGTCAGTTTAGAGAAGAAACTACACTTCTCTGTGCTGGCTACAGTCCTGCTATGTTACCTAGCAACAATGGCCCAAATTGTAAAATGAAATACAACAACATGTGCACATACACACACACACACACACACACACACACACACTCAAATAGATATCAGCAGGTATCTTATTATCTGGTCACTGTACTGGCTCTGTGTATGACGACAGGAGAACAAAGGAGAGTGTGTGTGTGTGTGTGTGTGTGTGTGTGTGTGTGTGTGTGTGTGTGTGTGTGTGTGTGTGTGTGTGTGTGTGTGTGTGTGTGTGTGTGTGTGTGTGTGTGTGTGTGTGTGTGTGTGTGTGTGTCCTTTGAAAGCTGCCTCCCTAAACTGTCCACCATTGTAGTTGATCTGCGCTGGCCTCGCTCACACTCTGACACTGTGTGTAGCTGTGAAGCAGACCCTCTGGAACAGTGAGGGACTTGTGCCTTGCTCATGAGCTTGAGAGTCAACCAGACAACTACACGAGATGTGAATTTGGTGGAAATTGGGTCAAAAAAAGTCCCCCCTTCCTCCCCCGTCTCCCCCTGTGAGCAGATGGAGCCGGTCTGGTGTAATCTCCTGCCTCCTGTGGATCTGTGTGTGCATGTGTAATAATAGCTTACCTTTATGGCTGCAGAGAAAAACAATTATGTTCCTGCTCAGACGCAGACAGACAGACAGCAGCAGCAGCAGCAGCCGACCACAGGAGGTGTTTCTCTCCTCTTTGAATGGACATTTGAGTTTCGATGGACTCCTCTCAGGCTAAGTAGGGCCGAGAGATGTTAGTGTGTCACGCTCACATGCGTGCTTTTACCCACCTGCCACTGCACACATGTCATCTCTGTATAGAGCAGATTCTGAGGAGGTTGTGACTTTGTTGTATGTATTATTATTTGTGAGTAATACAGGATCTACCAGGTGTGTGTGTGTGTGCGTGTGTGTGTGTGTTAAATTGTGCGTCAGTGTGGCAGATGGACGGCAGGATATTACTGCACAACTGTGTGTCTGTATGTGTGTACTTTTACAGTATCAGAGTGTAAATCTGCTGAGCGATGAAGAGATTAATCAGAGCTGGTTTGTGGTCAGCTGATGAGTTCAAAGGTGATTGTTAGGCGCTCTCTCTCTCTCTCTCTCTTTCTGTGTGTGTGTGTGTGTGTGTGTGTGGGTTCAGCAGTGGGCCAGCTCGCGTCAGTATGTTTAAAGGCCAGCGTACGTTTCACTGGGACAGTGTTGATCTGTCCAGAGAGTAGCGCTCCCAGCTCATTCAGTGTCTTACTGCTGGACATTTTTCCAGGGAGGGTCCAAAGATGACACTGTTTCAAATAAGGCCTGAAGAAGAAGCGTTTCTCTGAGCTCAGCACTTGGTACACTTCTGAGGTGCTTTACTTTACTCCTATATTATTAATGCAGACGTGTTTGATGTGTAAGCAGTTAGACAGTGCAGTGGACAGGATCACAGAGTGGGGACTGCACAGAGGAAGGATGCTGCATCACAGCCATATCATAGGATTTGTACTGTATATGAAAGTATAAAAACAGTCTAAAAACTGGGGGTAGACTGACTGTTGGTCTGGCCGATTATCAGGGCTGGTATCTAGCATTTTTATGATTATTGGTGATAGTGTTTTTTGTCTGCATGTTGGCAAAATGAAATTAGAATTGAAATGAAGTAGTCTGGCTCTGATGCAGCATCCTTTCTCTGTTCGTGGTCGCTGCTCTGTGGTCTCAGTATTTACAGAGCTATCTGATGTCACAAGTCACAGCCAGTGAGCTCTGAATAATCTGAATGTGCCTGCTAAAGTTACCAAATCAATGGATTGGAGTTAGTAGAAACACTGAAGCAGAGTACCTCCAAATCGTACATAAGTGAAGTACTTGAGTAAATTGTAGTTAGTTACATTCCATCACTGGTTATTCTCCACTTTGAGACAAGGATTTTTAGTCTGCCTGTAAATATTGATCGGTGTCGCTTATCGGTCTCCTGGATCAATATTAATCAATTTTATGATAAGAAATGCTCGTGTCTTTTTCTTAACCACTGTGTTTTCTCAGTCCAGAGACACAGTGTTCGTTTAAGTCTGAGGAATCTGTGTGTGTCGATGACACGTGTGAATAAAGCTGAGTTAAACAGAGAGGAGAGGAGGGGAGAGGAGAGGAAACAAGAGGGGAGAGGAGGAGGAGAGGAAACAAGAGGGGAGAGGAGAGGAAACAAGAGGGGAGAGGAGAGAGAGAGGAGAGGAAACAAGAGGGGAGAGGAGAGGAGAGGAAACAAGAGGGGAGAGGAGAGGAGAGGAAACAAGAGGGGAGAGGAGAGGAAACAAGAGAGGAGAGGAGGGGAGAGGAGAGGAAACAAGAGGGGAGAGGAGAGGAGAGGGAGAGAGGAGAGGAAACAAGAGGGGAGAGGAGAGGAAACAAGAGAGGAGAGGAGGAGAGGAGAGGAAACAAGAGGGAGAGGAGAGGAAACAGAGAGGAGAGGAGGGGAGAGGAGAGGAAACAGAGAGGAGGAGAGGAGAGGAAACAAGAGGGGAGAGGAGAGGAAACAAGAGAGGAGAGGAGAGGAAACAAGAGGGGAGAGGAGAGGAAACAAGAGGGAGAGGAGAGGAGAGGAGAGGAAACAAGAGAGGAGAGGAGAGGAAACAAGAGGGGAGAGGAGAGGAAACAAGAGGGGAGAGGAGAGGAAGCAAGAGGAGAGGAGAGGAGAGGAGAGGAGAGGAGAGGAAACAAGAGGGGAGAGGAGAGGAAACAAGAGGGGAGAGGAGAGGAAACGAGGGAAGAGGAGAGGAGAGGAGAGGAGAGGAAACAAGAGGGGAGAGGAGAGGAAACGAGGGAAGAGGAGAGGAGAGAGGAGAGGAGAGGAAACAAGAGGGGAGAGGAAACAAGAGAGGAGAGGAAACAAGAGGGGAGAGGAGAGGAAACAAGAGAGGAGAGGAGAGGAAACAAGAGGGGAGAGGAGAGGAAACAAGAGGGGAGAGGGGGAGAGGAGAGGAGAGGAAACAAGAGGGGAGAGGAGAGGAGAGGGAATGAGACATGTTGAGAGAGCTGAGCGGCAGGGAGAGGAAGTGAAAGAGAGCGAGCCTGCATTACACAGAGAGAGAGAGAGAGAGAGAGAGAGAGAGGGAGTGTGTGTTGGCCGGCCCTGCTTCCCTCCCTCCCTCCCTCCCTCCCGCCCTCCCTCCCTCTCCTCTCTCTCCGTCATTGCGTCAGCAGCAGTTAAAATGTCGGCTGTGTAGCTCGTCCTCTGCTCTGCTTTCTCTCCCTCTTGGCCATCTGTCTTTTCTCGCCACAAGAAGAAACCACACTCTCGCTGCCTTTTTTTTTTTACCTTCGTCATCCTTTCTTTTCTTTCTTCTTGCCTCTCCCTTGCTTCCTGGATCAAAGCTAGTAGTCAAGTGTTTTTCTACAGAGCCATTGCTCCTTGACGTTGCTTGGAGACGGAGAGAGGTAATGTTACAGTTTTCTATCCTCTGCTGTTGCTCAAATCGCTGCTGTTTTTCAGCTGAGACCGAGTCGAGTTTGATCTGATCCACGACACTGAGTGGGATGGATTCAAGTGACAAACTGCCTGGAGACTGTGAATGTTTCCCAGAATAGAAGGTTTGGTCATTCTAATCGGTTCTGTCCTAGATGTCGACGTGTGTGTGTGTGTGTGTGTGTGTGTGAGTGTGAGTGTGAGTGTGAGTGGAGTGTGTAGCCTGTAGCGTTTTGTGAAGGTGATCTCCCTGCTTCCACCATACCTCCTTACTACATGCCTCTCACCAGAAGTGTCATTATGTTAGCCACAGCTCTCGCAGATTCAAACTTGTAATCATTTGTTTTCTTTGCAGTAGTCATTCGAGCAGTTCCCCCAAAATACTGAACACAAGCATCTTGTAGATTCTGATCTCATAAAGTTCATTCTCTTGTTTTTCACTGAACTCTTGCCATGTTTGGTTCTTATCCTCGATGAATTTTTCGGTGAAACAGATCTTTGGCCTTTGTAGTGACAGCAGCAACCAAATCTTCCTTAAACTCTTTTCTTAAATCACAAGCCCACGCTGATTGAGTTTTGCTGTGTGGGAGGCCCCTCTTATTTTCTGTGAAGGTGGTAAACCATTTCATGTGTTTGCAGAGTGATTCATAATCATACAGGATATTGCTCAGCCCTAAACATGGCTCGCAGTGATGACTATTTCAGTTTCACTAATAGGTATCCGTCTGCTTTTTCATCAGCTTTGAGAAGTCAATGACAAGCCCATCATGTGACTTGTGAACAGACATGGCTAACATAGAAATGAATCCTGCACTGTTGCTTTCAACTTTCGACTTTGAAGTTATGCTCTGTTGGTTTTGTTGATGAAGATCCATGTAGTTGTCACAAGGAGCACTGCTCAGCCCGAGAAAGAAAACCGTTGTATACTGTCTCCTGGCTCTGAAGGAGCTTTGTCGAATGTGACTCAACAGTCCTGATGATGTCATCAGGATTATTTTGGATTGGGCTTGAGACTTAATTTTATTAATGGAGAGTCTGGCTAGCAACTGCAGGCCTGGAGGGTCTAATGAAGTGCACCTTCAGTTTCATTATTGGAAGTGTAGGAAACCATGTTGAAGTGGGGACTCGGTCAGGACACATCCGCCTCTGCTGCTTCACTTTTGGGCATTTTTTATTAAAAATCATTCTTTTGCAAGTTTCCCAATGTTAACGTTCTGTTGAAAAGAGAAAATGATGAGGTCATTGTTTTTTAACTTTCCAGTGTGTAACACTTACAAACCAGTTAGCAACTCGTGCTGAAGTGTGCGCTTCACTTGGCTCTGTCCGTACCGCTGCCTCATCAGCTGTGACGCAGCGCACTCAACAAAGGTGTTGTTAACAATGCTGTTAGTAAAACATGGACGTGATGACACCGTTTTAAGTTGTTTGTTGGCATTGTTTTCTGCACTTATGGTCTGTAAAATAAAGTTTTCATATCAGATCATATAGGAAAACACATATTGGCCAATAGAATTGGTGGACCAATAAATAATTTGGGCCCTTATAATCACCATTTACTCCCATGTCAAATCACTCTGCAGTAGTCACAGGTTTTTATTGGCTTTGACGAGAAAGTTGATTTAAAAAAGAAGGAACTATTGTTAGTGGCTTCCATTCTTGCTGCCTGATCAATGGGATGAGTTTTCAAATGAAATTCATCTCTATTGTTTGTCTGCCCCTATGTCTGATTGTATTATTTAGGTTTTCACCCAGTGCAGTGCTGGTTCCCTGTAGAGTAGAGTAACTTAAGGTTAGCCAGCTGTTTGAAGAAAGCAACATTAGTTCTATTCCTCCCATATGTAGCTGTACCACATTAAGTCACTAAAGACTGGGCAGGAAATGAAATGACATCCTTTGAAACTGTGCCTTGGAATAAGGTCGGTTGTGTTTAATGATTTGATAATTCATAAAAAAAAATGTGTTAATCATAGTTTAATGAATTAACGTAGTTCGCTGTAACGACTGACATTTTAAGAGCTTTTGTAAGTTTGATTGAATCAAATTAAACTGATGCAGAGTGAAAACTGAATCTTGCACCATAATGTTGGTTGGAGGTTTCCATGTTGATGTGACCACTAGTTCTGATTGCAATCTCATCAGCCACCAACAACACATTAAGACCAGGGGTCCTCTTGGTGGGCCAAACCTGGAACCTCATGGTGGGCCACAGGACTGCACTGAGTGTTCAGATGGTAAATGATGGAGGATCACTTAGCTGAAAGTGTCACTCTGCCCATCGTGCTCTTATTATGAAAAATAATCAATAATTAGGTATCTCAAAGATATAAGGAGCACTTTCACCTCACAAAAAAAATTAACAGCATGAACATAATTAAAACATTTTTTAAATCCCACCTTATGGAGGGACAGCTTTGGCCCACTTTGGCTTAGACAGTGTGCGAAGGACGACAGCTCAGGAGAGAGAGCATCTGTGTTTTGACAAGTCTGATCACTTACCTGTGTGTGTGTGTGTGTGTGTGTGTGTGTGTGTGTGTGTGTGTGTGTGTGTGTGTGTGTGTGTGTGTGTGTGTGTGTGTGTGCGCGCCTTGGCAAGGAGCTGTTGTGCTGTGACCCACTTAGAGAGCACTGCTCATCAGTGCAACATTACTCTGCAGCACATTCTGCAAGTCCTCTACCATTTTGAACATTTGTAACTGGTTCTGGAAAAATTGTGTAAAAATGAGCAAAATGGTCGCAGGAATTTCTTATGTAATAATACACATCAGCCCATTGTCTGAATTCTGAGAGTGAAAGTGTTGCTCTGTAACATCTGGCACATGTAATCAGTAACAAAACAAGGTCCTACCACTGTGTTGTGTAACTCTGAATGCTCCCCAACTTGATAAGCCTTTGAATCGAGCCATGTTCCTGTCATAAATCTAAATCCAAGTACTAGATCAGTCTGCTGCCTTCGTCCGTCTGGCTCTTGTAACTCCTCTGCTCTCTGCTTTCACTCATTTCATTAGCTGTAGAGCTACGTAGTACTTGTTTGCATGTTTCATGGTAATGGCAAGCCCTTTGTCTTCACATTGTGTTGTGATCAGTGGATCTCTACACCATCAGTTCTGGTAGGACTAGGTGACATCAGCTTAAAATAGTGTTGTAATCTTTTTAGCTCTTATCATGATACACAATATATCTCACTATCTATGTCATGAAAAGCCCATGCTAGGACTGGGTGACAAAATCAAATATATCAATGTTGTTGATACTGGGTAGACAACATGACATCACTTACTTACTGTAAGGCTCCAGGAAAAGACGACACCCATGACATATCACCATTTAACAATCCAGAATGCAGGCCAGTATATAGTGTCATATCACCATAACAATGTAATATCAGTATATTGCCCCGCCCTCTGATGTGTCGATGAACTGACCTAGCCTTGAGCAAGACCACTGACCCTGCATCTGTGGGACTCAGGCCAGTTACATACCTGCTTTTGGGAGCTGACATTTAGAACTGATAAATAAACCACCCACTGCTATTTGTCTCAAATAAGCTCTTTGCCAGTCAAAAAAATCCTTCTGTTGGTGATATATTTCTAAGAAGTACATCCTGACTGATTTCTAAATACAAGTCTGCCTCACTTTATCTGTCTGTAGCCCTTTTCACACAGAGACTCTGCATTATCACCGCAACGAAGGCTCGCCTGTACGCCGCCTTTGCTTGATCCCACTGCACCAAGCAGCCTTGCAGTACTAAAAGAGGCGTAAAAGTACACATCATGACGTTGACATCCGTGTGGTTCTGTTTTTTAACGTGCTGTTTTCTGGGGGAAAGTTCACTGAGGTCTGGGTCTGGAGGCGTCACAGTCGCAGTGATTTGTTTCAATACTGTTCTGTTCAGCTGTCAGACTGAACACCGTCAGAGCGACACACCCTTGATCTGCACCTCCAGCATTCACACAGACGCGTCTCGCCTCTGCTGCGGCTCTGATACTTCCTCTGGAGGTGAATCAGAGCCGCAGCCACACTGTCCCCCCTCTCCTCATCGCACATGATTCCCGCATTGAAAGGGCAGTGTGAATGGGGCTGGTTTCTCACTCCCTCTCTCCCTGGCCTGCATCGGATAATGACCTGCTGGATAGCAAAGCTTTAGTGTGTGTGTGTGTGTGTGTGTGTGTGTGTGTGTTAGGGGGTAGCCTCTCTAGGTCAGTGATAGTGATGCATGAGCTCCATCGTCCCTCTTCATCTCCTTTACATTCTGCTGCACATACAGGGCACATGATAAGTCAGCAGCTAAATGTTGGTAAAGTATGTGATTGGCCCGTAGATCTGCGTTACTCACCAGCCATAAAACAATGGTTATCTGTTGAGAGGCTGGAAACAGTTAAACCTGACACACACACAGAAACACACAGGACAGCAGAACGTGTTTCGTGTGCTGATGTGCTTTCTCACAATGACATTGTCTCATGTCTGTCCTCTTCAGAGGTTTCTATGTTGGTCCCCTGGTTTTATAACTGTTGTGTATTGACAGTAAGTAGATGTGTCTCTCCTGCTGCCTGTCTGGAAATACACAGTGACAGAAAGCTTTTTCCTGGCACACTGTGGCAGATGTGACCCAATTGTGGTTTAGTGGGATGTGTGTGTGTGTGTGTGTGTGTGTGTGTGTGTGTGTGTGTGTGTGTGTGTGTGTGTGTGTGTGTGTGTGTGTGTGTGTGTGTGTGTGTGTGTGTGTGTGTGTGTGTGTGTGTGTGCGGAAAAGTGTGGAGGGGATGGAAGAACTGTCATGTCGGGGAATCAGAGGAGGGATTCACAGATGGCAGCCATGCTCTATGTTTGAAGCTGCTCAGTTTAGATGTTCCAGGTCTTGGATCCACTGATGACAAGTCTCATGTTTTTACCATCTACTAACATGTTTCTATGAGCCGAAATGAATCAGAACAGCTTCTAACAGTGCAGGTCTGCACTGAACACAGTTGGCCTTCATGCACCTGAATTGTCATTTTGTTGTGCCATTATTCTTTCATTTTCGTCAGCTGTCAGGAGTAAGCAAAGGTTGTCTTTGACTGTGTTTGTCTGAATTTGGTCGTCAGATTGATCTTTACAAATTCGAGAATAGACACAAAACTAATTGGCTCCCAAAGATGGATGTTGGATGACCAAAGCCTTGATTCCACTGGGCAGGAGTCTGTGACTTGCGTGTGTGATGCGGATTGGTCTGTCCTCCATCTGGCTTCATGCCCCGTCGGGAGCGAGGAGCATCATGCCTGCCTAATATTGATGACTTGCTCAGATTGTGTGTATTTCATCATTTTTATAGACAAAATACATTTTGCATTTCCTGCAGAGCAGAGAGCCGCCTCTGAAACACGCCATGACGCAGCTAGAAGAGCCGCCATGTGCTCCAGCAGCCATGCTGTGGCCATCACAGAAGTAAGGTCACAGAGACGTGGCCAGGGAATCAAGGCCTCAGAATCATAGCTAAGACAGCTAGATGTGAGTTTAAGTATGCAGTGCATAATAAAGTCCGCCATGGTGTGGATTACTGACAAATCATTTAGAGTCACATACTGTAGCTAACATCCTTCATTTTCAGAGGAAAGACCTGTTATTGAGCTTTTCTTCATCTGCTCACACACAGCTGAACAAGGCTTCAGAATCCCGGTCTAATCTTCCGATGGCGTATTTACTACCATGTTTATGTCTTGAAGTGTGTGTAGACAGAGTTGAGTCATTCGCTGTTCCCAAGGTCTGTTCTGCATCCTTTCTACGCAGCCTTTCCGGCCTACTGAGCCCTCAGTGGTTGTCATGGTAACAAGCCTACCTCATTTGTTCTGTAGGAACACTGTGTCGACCTCGCCAAGGTCCCATCATGCATCTGAACTGCCATGTTGATCAGGTGCAGTGGAGACTCTGGCCTTCTCCAATGGCTGATGAGACAGCTCGTGTGCACTGTTACATTCAGTTCCTTTTCCTTTGAAGAGTCAGAGGCTATTATATAAGGAATCAATTGTTTGGACAGAACTTCCCTTGGACTGTTGGAACCTTGTGGTTACATATGGTGTTGGACATCATAATCTTGGTTTCAAAACCTGGGTACACTCTGAGTGGGCATACACACCAAAAACAGCCTTGAGTTTACAGAAACGCTTGAGTTGGTTCAGGTGCTGTACACGTGAGATGAGGAAGTAGGATTCAGGATGTCCCGTTTTAGAGACAGATCTAGAGTTTGAAGATTTATCAAATGCCAAATTCCTGGAGGAGCAGTGGACAGCTGTTGTATGGCGCCTGGTGACTTGGTCAAGATAATTAACCTTATATCCATGTTTTCATGGTGGTGGACCTTCTAACTGTGGGGCAGCGGTGCTACACACTGTACCACCATGCTGTTACCACAGCAGCACTCCTCCACCAGGAGCACAGCCTTGCTGGATGTTGTTGTGGTGCAGCTTTTTGCCCTGTGTTTTCACAGAGGAGTCAGTGTGCATGTTAGCCCGTTTACTGTCAGTGCAGTGTTCTAACAATGCTCCTAAATGGGTCAAGACTCAGTCTTACTGCCAAGGGGGACAAAAGTGACGTTCACACTTCAAAACAAATCCAAATCATTTCCACAATGATGTTCAGTGGTGTGGCCTGAGCTACAGGCTGCTGCTGCCACTGGAGGCTGGACATGTGATATGTATAGACAGACAGAAATAGAGCTGCACACACACACTATCATGTTTTGCTTGCACACACAATATGCTCCTGCCTCCTCTGTGTGTGTGTGTGTGTGTGTGTGTGTGTGTGTGTGTGTGTGTGTGTGTGTGTGTGTGTGTGTGTGTGTGTGTGTGTGTGTGTGTGTGTGTGTGTGTGTGTGTGTGTGTGAGGGAGGGGGGGTCACACGGTCATGTTGCTCACCTCTAATCTCCCATCTCTCTATCAGTCTGACCTTGTTATGTAACCATAAATCACAGCAGCAGCAGCAGCTCCTGCTCCACATGCACTCGCCTCCTGCTGTGGCTCTGTTCTGATGCTGAATTCTTACATTGTATTTTGACTGATTAAACAGAAAATATGAAGTGATGTAAAGAAACATGAGGACAGCTGTAAACAGTGTGGCTGAACTACATTCACATCAGTTCACAGATATGAAGAGGAAACATGGAAGCCAGTGCAGCCTGGTCTCTGTGTTGTGCTGTAACAGCTGAGCTCAGGCCTGACAGACGTGTGCGCGTGCATGTGTGTGTGTGTACGTGTGTGTGTGTGTGTGTGTGTGAAAGAGGCAACATCAAAGTGGAGTGTACTGCCTTTGAACCGTCAGACTTCCTCTACTTATTAATTTATTCATGGCTCTGGAGCTCTCCTTCCATCCCCTGCTCCGTCTCTTCCTCCTCCGTCCCTCTCACCCTCTCTGCTCGGCTTCATCATGTCTCCGCTGGTGCTTTTCTTCCCTCGAATGTCATTCTAACTGTCAGTCATCTCTCTTCCTTCATTCCTCTGTTTCATCTCTTACTAAATTCTCTGACATTTGGTGTTTTGTAATAGAAAGCTGCAGCTCAAAAATCCATGAGACCCGGTTGTTTAATGTGTATTGCTGAGTGCATCAGTTCTACAAATGAGCTGAGCTAAATTGACTGTGATGTGAGGTGTGGATCAGCTTCCTCAAAGAAACAAGTTAGCTGTCCTGCAATTGATATCAGTATGTTATTGTGTAATTGTTGTTGTGCTGGTGTTGACCACGTTGTGTGTTTTGTGTGTGCAGGCGTTTAAGCCGGTGGTGGGGAAGAGCCTGTTGTCACCAGTAACAGCAGTGGAATTCTTGTTAGACCGACAGCTGGACTTCCTGTCTGACCATTCAGCATACCAGCCATATCAGGTAAGAATCACTCTCTCACACACACACACGCACGCACGCACGCACACACGCACGCACACACACACGCATGTAAATTCACCTAATGATCATTAAGCCAGTTTGAATTAGCTTGCTGTGCTTGGTAACTTATCATATTTGTTCAAGTAACTAAGAGACTGGAGGAGATTTTGGGGAGTTTATTGATATGATAAGAGTGAGATGAGAAGATTGATACAACTCTCATGGCAGCTTGGTGAATATGAGGCTATTGCCAGCAGCCAGTTGGCTCAGTTTAACAATGATAGAGTGTTGTTTTACACATTATTATATTTCATTTGAATAGTCCAAACCAATTAAATTCAAGCTTTCTAGAAAAAAACTAAACCGGACTGATCACTGATTATGAGAAGCATCCAAGCAGCTCACGCAGTAACTGTTCACCACTCACTTTGGCTTCAGAACGTTGTCAGCTATCATTACTGACACTGAAGCACATGTGCTTGATGTGAATGGAGTGAAACTGAAGTAAGATAGCTTATTAGAGCAGAAATTCAGCAGTAATGAGCTTTTTTCGGTTGTGCTGTCTCATAATCCTGGTTTTAGTTGCAGAGCAGTTAACGCTATGAGATAAAAAAAAGAAATCAAAGCTACCTGTTGTCTTGATGCGAATAAAGGATTTATGCTGCCCAAAAAGAGGCTATGAATATGTTGCCTTTTGGCAGATGTACACATTGTAACTGGATCTCATTTGCTAATGAAGAATTAGTCATTCACAATTAGTTCTAAGCTGGATACTGCAGCCATGGAGTGCTGCTGGCCCTAGAGAGTGGCCAGGGCCGGGCGCTGTGGTCCATATGGATGTGTCACTGCCAGGGTTTAACGTGAATATAAAGCCAACACGTGCAGCCACACTGTGTCCTCTTAGTAGCTTTACACATGACTGCTCACTACTGACTCAGGCAGTACACACATGCATCCACAGACATTCACACAGACACACAATCGATAGCACCACAATTGGCAATAATTCACAGGGCTGCATATTTCTGTTATTAAGATGTGTGTGTGTGTGTGTGTGTGTGTGTGTGTGTGTGTGTGTGTGTGTGTGTGTGTGTGTGTGTGTGTGTGTGTGTGTGTGTGTGTGTGTGTGTGTGTGTGTGTGTGTGTGTCAGCGTCAAGCGCTCTGCAGCTGAACACAGCTTGTTGTATTGTGCTGGCTGGAACACTGTGTTCCACTCAGTGTCAACCAGATGGGAAGACTGTGTTCTGCACTCTCACCATCAGTCATCAGTTTGTTCAAATACCAAGAGAGAGACTCTATTTTTATTTTTTATTTTGTTTGTAGCCAATCAGAAGTCAGATGCGCTGTTGCCGTGTCCTCTGGTGACTCATGTGTTGAATCTGTGCAGTAGTTTCTGCGGCTGTCCACTGTGGCTGCTGCACTGACTTAGTTATATTCAGCCACCACCAATGTTCCGCTCTTTCTAAACACATGTGATGAACACTGGAACGTTGTACTTTGGTGCTAGGAAAACATTTGTGATATTCTAGGAGCCTGGTAGTATAACCTGAAGCTGCTCTGGTAAATTCTCTTTAGCTGGATTGTCGTGACACCAACATGATTTGAAGGTTTAGGAGGTGTATGTTTCCATTAGTCACAGAAAACCTGAGAGAAAACTATTGGCATTGCAAACTGTGGTCGCCTCACAAGTGTTGGGCGAGGAAGAAAATCAACAGCAGACTGCTAAATGGCATTTGAAGGTCGAAAAGGCTACAATTTCTAGACCGCTGGAGAACTTGCATATACCAGTCAGAACTTTATACACAATATTTTAAACGTGACGGAGAGCTCGAGTAAACTACTGTGAAAGAGAAGGCCTAAACATGTTGGTGTAGGTATAACACATATGAATGTGAATAATGATGACGTGAGTTTGTCCGCTTTGAAACTAAGTAAACAGAGTAATTGTTTTATAAAGATGTTTTATATTGGAATCAGCTGATATGGAATGAGATGATGATGGAATGAGATGATTATCATCTCAGCATAGTCATACTCAGTCATGATGCAGCTGTCATTTTCACGCCCAGCACATGTACCTGGTCCCCTGTGCTCTGGTCGTGTTGGTCTTAAAAGGAGGTGTGGTCAGGCATACATTATTGTGAGGTAGCAGAAAGGGACAGCGCTATACACCAATAAAAAACTGGTCTTAAGGCAATGTCGCAGTGTTTTCCCTGCTATTCAAAGGACACATTCTTCAGATAGTAAGGTGGGCCGACACAGATGGGTTCAGAGCACACGTGCACTCTGGCTTTAGGATTGGACAGGCTGCCTGCACTTATTTCAAGCGTTTCCCTGCGTGCAGTAATGTCACTGTAACTAATATCTTGGAACATTTAGGGCCCGTGTCCACATAGTGTTTTTTTTCAAGTAGAAAAGCACTTGCTCTTTAGTTCTGATTGACAGCTGCTAGCACTATGGCTCACGACACAAGTTTACAACACACGGTGATAAATGCAAAACACTCACCGGCAACATTTAGTGTACAGACACAAACGGACTTGTCTGTCTCTGTTGTTAGCTTCTCCCAAATTTTCTGGATTACCTAAAAAAAGACACCATTTTCTCGGGGCAGCCGCATGCTGCCATGGACACTCGCTCCTCATTATAAACATTTCAAAAAAGACGCTGGTGCTCTGAAAAGCCCTGCTGACACAGGCCCTGAAGTAGCAGAACAAAAGCTGAGGAAGAAACTCAACTTTTATCTTCTGAAATAGATATCTTTATCAAGAAGACAGCTGCTTCACCCCAAACTATGATAATTCAGTTAAATAACAGTGTATTTTTTCATATGATGTCAAAAGGAGTTATTGATTGGACAGCTGATTGTGAAAGAGCAGAGGCAGCTGCTCCAGCAGCGAGGGATCCCATCCCTGTCCCTCAGCGTGCACCTTACTTTTCACTACATTATCCACCCTTGAATGAGCAAAATGGACTTGGACACACTCCAAACGCACTTTAGACCAAGAAGCAGAGAGTGTTTGAACAGGACCCCATGTGTCCTGCAGACACATCTGATCATGGCAGAGATATCACTGTTGGGTTCAGTCCCATGCCAGTCACAGGCAGCATGGGTGGCTCACTGCTCCCTGACAGAGCCCGTACCTACAGAGAGCCACTGCACTGGCTCTCATGCTTCAGTGGCTTACAAGCTGCATTTGAACGCACCACAACAACTGCAGCTGCTGGCCAGCTGACCTTGACATGCATGTTGATTCAGTGCCTGTGTGTAATTATTACAAAGTATCTGTACTCCAGAGAACATGG